>JAUJYP020001041.1:0-51608 GCA_030674075.2 Linum usitatissimum | reverse complement strand
CACTTGGGTAGAGCCCGGCACAACCATTGCGCGCACGCCCGGCGCAACCTTGCGCCCCTGTAAGACTTTGGCAGCCGCTCTCAGGTCTTCGAGACGGCCATTGGTACACGAGCCGATGAATGCATGGTCGATCCTGATGTCCTGGATAGCGGTGCCAGGCCGCAGATCCATGTAAGCGAGCGCGCGTTCAATGCCGCTGCGTCGAGTGGGGTCGGCCTCGGTGGCGGGATCCGGGATCCGGCCGTCGATGGCAACAACCTGGTCAGGGCTCGTACCCCAGCTCACCAACGGCGCCACCGAGCTCGCATCGAGCAACACTTCGCGATCAAACACCGCGCCCGGATCGCTTTTGAGGCCGAGCCAATCGGCCGCGGCCTGCTGCCACAAAACACCCTGGGGTGCGCGGGGCCGCCCCATGAGAAATCGCAGCGCCACCTCATCGGGGGCAATGAGAGCTCCACGGGCGCCTGCCTCCCACGATCATGTTGCACAGCGTCATCCGGCCCGCCACATCCAGCTCAGCTACCACCGGCCCGGTGAACTCCACCGTAAATCCGGTAGCTCCCGCCGCGCCGAGCAAGCTGATGACCTTCATTACCAGGTCCTTGGCGGTCACACCCAAAGGCAGGCGGCCTCGAATCGTGACTCGCATCCCTTTGAGTCGCTCGTACACCAGAGTCTGGGTAGCCAGAAGATGCTCGACTTCGGAGGTACCGATTCCGAAACCCAATGCCCCGAAAGCACCATACGTTGTTGTATGGCTGTCGCCGCAGGCGATGACCATGCCGGGCTGAACAATTCCCTGTTCAGGCACTACAACGTGTTCGATGCCCTGCCGTGGGTCGAGAATGCCGCAGTGCTCGATACCGAATTCGCGGCAGTTGGCCTCGAAGTAGTCCACCTGTCGCGACGCCTGCGAATCGCCGATCCGGCGGGAGCGCTGCGGTTCAGTTGGATTCACGTGATCGACCACTCCGAAGCAGGCCTCGGGACGTGGCACGCGGCGGCCTGCCTCGCGCAAGCCTGCGAACGCCTGCGGGCTGGTGTATTCATTGAGAATGTGACGGTCGATGTAGAGCAGGACGTGTCGCGCATCGATCTCGCGAACAGTGTGGCGCTCCAGGATCTTCTCGTAGAGAGTCTTCATCGACTATCAGAAAGACAGGTGGGTCGTCGTCACGGCGTCACGCGCAACGCTGTCTGGTGACATGTCGATACGTTTGAACTCGCTGTGGGCATGCAGCGCGACCTGGTCGGTCAGGTGGGGACTAGCGTGGCCCGCGGTATCAATGAACTGACTCTGGCCGCCCGCTTCCACCACTGAATACAACACCGGATGATCGGGGGTCAACTCGTACAGGCCAACCCACTCTTCGCCGCCGTTGTGAGGCACTCCAACCGGACCGAGTCCGAGTGGCCCACAACCGCGCGGGTGTGCGCCCCTCACCCACCAACAGAGGGTGCTCGGGCGTCTCACGCGCCGGATCAAAGTACTTCCAGAAGACGGGCAGGCGCCACTCTTCGATGGGCTTGCCGGGATATTTCGGCCGCAGCGTATCGAGTGTCTTGCGCAGAGTCTCCAGAATGACCGCGTTGCGATCGCGCCCCTTGAAGAAGTCATAGCGCAACGGCAACCCCGCTGAGTCACCCTGCAGGGCGCGCAACAGCAGGCTGCTCTGATATTTCTCATGGCGTGGCTCATCAATCTTGTGCCACCAGTCGCCGACGCTCGGTCCGAAAACAACCTCCGGTGCCACCTGCAGCCAGGTTCTGAACAGAGTGAGCCCCGGATTGTCATACCAACCGTCGAGGTTGCGGTCCTCGTACAGTCCCGAGAACGACAACATCAGCTCGCCCGCTCGCTGCAACTCCGGGTCATTGGAATGCCCGAGTGCCGCGCGGACATAGGGTGCGAAGAAGCCCGGTGACGTGCTCTCCAGCTCCTGAGCGCCGAACGCGTTGTGAATCTTCCGGTTGATCTCGCGCATGTCGAGCAACGTGACCGCCTGTCCGGAAGCTGCCAACTCACTGCCCAGCCAGGTGCGGAATGTCTTGCCGATGCGCGCCTCGTCGCCCTCGCGCATCCAACTCGTCGCCTTGCTGTTCCAGGTGTGGATGTACCCCTGTTTGGGGTTGAGCATGTGGGGGCGCTCGTTCAGCTCCAGAAAGCCCGTCCATTCGAGCTCGCCCGTACCTGCGGTCGGCAAGCGTGAGTCCGCGCCATCCGGCCGCTTCGGCAACAGCCCAGCCTCCCAGAAGCCGAACTGTCCGGCTGAATTGCCGTAACACACGCCGAGATTCCAGGCGAGACGGGCGACGCCCTTCGACTCGAAGTCGGCGAGGTTGGTGGCGCGCGCCATCTCGACGACACCCACCCAGTTGTCGAGTTCCTTGCCACGCTCTGCGTAACGCTGCGTGAAGGCCACGCCCTGTCCGACATTCCAGGCAATGACCGGGCCGTGCACAGTTGTCGCAACTTCATGAACAACCGGCGCAGCTCCTTTGACTTTGATTATCTCGGAGCGGTGCGTCATGTTGTGCCAGGCGCCACGGTACCAATACTGGTAGCGGTTCCGGGGATTCAGGCGTTCCACGTACGTGTCGGTTGTATCCGCGTGTCCCGAAGTCAGCAGCCAGCCATGCTCCGCCGAGCGCCCCATCGTGGGCGGTCCCCATCCGACGAGTGCGAATCCCGCGGTGTTGAATCCACCGCCATACAGATGTGCCTCGGGGCCATCCGCGGTCGCCTCCATCATGAGAACGTGCCCACTGGCCGACCGCTCAGGCCCTATGACCAGACACCGGCTCGCTTCCTTCGCCAACTCCTTCGGCCCGGCAATGCCGGCTGTGCGCGTGATGCCCGATCGACCTGGTTTGGGCATCGGCTGCACGGGGGCACGATCTTCACCTGCCGGAATCGTCGTCGGTGAGTCAGGATCATTCAGCGGCACCACGTCTTCAAAGATCTGCCGGCCCGTCGCTTCGCCAAACTGCGCGACCATCGCATCCAGGAACTCCTGGTTCTGCAGCTCGTAGCCGCCACGACCCTTGGGAAGGGATGCCACGTAGCCGAGATAGTCGAGCAAGGTCCAGGGCCGTATCCCGATGCCCCAGAGTTTGAACTCGTATGGAGTGAGGTGCTCCGGGTCAGCCGCGATCCGCGCAATGTACCGATTGACCCCGTCCACAAAGCTTTGCATCATCGCCTGATGCTCGGCCGGGATCGCTCGGTACATGCGCATCAACTCAACATCGCTCAGGGCGCGATCGCGCGAAGTTTTGTCACCCTCCACCGCGCCGGTCCCCTGGATCTCGGCCCGGGTGCCCACCGCGCCGCGCCTGGCCAATTCCATCTGCGCCAGACGATCTTCCGCCAGCGCGTAGCCGAGTCCAAACAAGACCTCCGCCGAAGTCTTGCCGAACACATGCGGAACACCCATCGCGTCCCGGTGAATGGTGACCTCACCGGCGGCCGCCGTCGCCATGGACAACACGGCCAATGCAGCGAAAGCGATCACACGAGCGCGCATATTTCAGTACTTGTAGGTTCCGGTGATGCCGATGGTTCTGGGCCGGACAGTGGTGGCGTAGTAGAGAGGATCGCCCACGCTGTCATGGTTTCGGCCGAGGACCGGTGTGTCATTGAGCAGGTTGCGGCCGAATACCGAGATGTCAAAGCCATCGAAGCGCATGCCCAGCCGCGCTCCCAACAGGCGGATCGCAGGATCGGCCAGGAGGCCAGGGTCATACACGCTCGTCGCTGGATCGCGCGTAGCGGTCGCGCCGGTGTCCTTGGCCGTGTAGGTATAGTCCATGCGGAAATACGACCTTTGTTGCCACAGATCGAAGTTGTATTCACCCGAGACCACGGCGTTCCAGGGAGCCACTCCGAGCGAATCACCATCAGCCGAGATAACGGGTCGCACGCCCGCGCCATTGGGAGATCCGAACGACGTCGATGCATAGCGCGCATGTGTGTAGCCGCCGGTCACTGACAGCGACAGGTCCTGGATGACCCGCCACTCGATTGCCAGATCGAAGCCCTGGATTTTGGCGCGACCCAGATTGTCCTTGTAGGACGCCGTCAGGCACGAGTTGCTGGACACCGACTGCTGAATGTCACGCCAATCGATGTAGTACACGCTTGCCTGGGTGCGCAGATGGCCGTCGGCAAACTGGTTCTTCGCGCCGATTTCGTAGCTCCAGAGGCTGTCAGGCCGATAGGTCTCCGGCGGCTGCAGACCCGAGGGGCACCCCGGGCGATCCGTTGGAACTGACGGGTTGTTCACGCCGCCGACGCGCGCTCCTTTCGCGGCGGAAACATAGTACATGTTGCGGTCGTCGACCTGGTACTCGAGTCCGATGCGCGGGGTGACCGGTGTTTTGGCCGGTGTCGATCCACCGGTCGTCTCTGGCTGGCCGGTACACTGGTTACACAGGAGCGGGCCGCCGAACTGACGGAAGAAATCCAAAGTGGTGCGCGCGGCGCGCACACCCAGGGTTCCCTTCAGTTGCTGGGTAAAGTTGAAATCCACCTGGCCGAACACCGCAGTCTGCTTGTCCACCGCCCATTGATCAATGGTGGCGCTGTACGTCCCAGCGACCAAACCCTCCCCGAAGATGTCCTCGATGGGCGCACCAAAGACGTTCAGGGAGAGCTGCGGCAAAAATGGGTCCACGACGTACTGGCTAGTGTAGAGACGGGACGACTGAAACAGCGCACCGGCCACCCACTGGATCCGACTGTCAGGTGTGCTCGACTGCAGCCGTAATTCCTGCGTTAAGGAGTTCTGTCGAACTTTTGCAACGGACACTGACCGATAATCCGCCACTGGGTCTTCTGGCGTAACTCCACCAGTCAGAGCGTCCCATGTGTAGTTGGAGTAGTCGGACGATCGCTTCAAATCCCTGTAGAAGAACGATGTATTGGAAATCAGCTCCAATCCATCTGTGCGATAATGAACGCTCAATGACGGCAAAGTGAAGGTGTCATCAGCGGGCTCCGGTTGCGTGTAGCCGGTGTTGTAAACGCCGTCACTCGGGTTCGACAGGGACAACCACGCGTACGTGTCGCCCCGACGCTGCTTCTGGTAGTAAATCGCGGGCGTGATGGTCAGAGCGTCGTTCGGCGCAAACTTCAATGCCCCGCGGAAGACTGAATTGTAGTTGTAATTGACGCCCTTCTGCGTGATCGCACTGCCGGTAAACGGCTGCCGGTCGATGAAGCCGCCAGTATCCGAGTAGTATGCGCTGGCGCGGAACCCGAGCACACTGTCGACGATCGGCCCACCCGCCGCGGCGCCGACCTCGTAGCTCGGATCACCTCGCTTCGTCGAGGCAAATTCCGCCCGTGTGTAGGCAGAGTAACGGTGGAGATCGGGCTCCGGCGTGATGTAGCGAATCGTGCCGCCCATCGAGCCAGTTCCAAACAGTGTGCCCTGCGGCCCGCGCAGAACCTCGACGCGATCCAGATCGAAAATCTGCGGGTAGGTATTCTGGGTAACGACGCCCGTACCGGATCGGACCTGGATGGGCGTGTCGTCAATGTAGACACCGGTCGTCGAGGCACCCACGCCTGAGGCAACACCGCGAATGGAAATCGAGTTGGTCAGACCGTCGCCGGCGGGCGCAAATGTGAGCCCCGGCGTGAACTTGGCAACATCGTCAATCGACTTGACGCCTTGCTCATCCATGCGCTCCTGCGAGAAGGCGGTGATACTCACCGGAACCTTGTCGATGGATTCCTGCCGTCGCGTGGCCGTTACTACAATTTCCTGCACGTCCGGCGCGGGATCCGCCGCATCCGCCAGCACTGCAGTCGGCAGAACCCCTGCAACCAGACAAGGAAGCACGCGCTTCAAAGATTCACCACGATGTCTCATACCTACCCCCCAAGATGTCACGTTGATTATGGGTAGGCCTCCGCGATGTGGGCAGAGGTAGGAGACTATCTACAGAGTTTAGGTCGGCCTTTACGAATCAAGGCCGCCACGGAATAGGCTGCAGGCGCTCTTTCAACAGCGTGAGGAAGGCATCGACGCGCGGTCCGCCCGTTTCGCTGACCCAGCAGCGCGACCACGTCGGCCGATGGCAGCCGATATCGCGACAGGATTCGACGCAGCCGGCCATTGCGCAGATCGTCGGCCACATCCCACTCGGAGCGCACCATCACACCGAGGCCACTCAACGCCCAGGCATGTACCGCTTCGCCATCATTGCTGGACATGGCCGGAGCGATTCGTACGGGGGTAACCTTGCGATTGCGATCGGTAAATCGCCAGAGCGTGACGTCCTCTTCGTTCTGCCGTAACGCCAGGCATGCATGCGATGCCAGGTCGGCAGGCTCGGCGGGCTCGCCCCGTTTCGCCAGATAGGCCGGGGATGCACACACGATCCGGCCGTTCGGCGCGAGTCGAATCATGACGAGCGACGAATTGCGCAACTCGCCAATGTGAATGATGAGGTCCCAATTGTCTTCCGCGGATATCGCGGATCGGTCCGTCAAGGTCAGAGAGACCGTAACGTGCGGATTGCGCTCACGAAACTCGGCAAGCACAGGCGCCACGTAACGCCGACCGAAGCCCAGGGGAGCGGCCACCCGCAAGTGACCGCTAACAACATCGTGCCGCACGCCGAGAGTGCTCGACAACTCATCGAGACTGCGCAACAGATCATCAGCGCGGGTCAACAGCAGCCGCCCTTCTTCCGTGAGCCGCACATGCCGTGTGGTACGGTCGAGCAGCCTGCAACGCAAGCGCGACTCGAGTTGCGCCAACCGCTGAGTCACCGCGGAGCGCGACACATCCAACGCACGAGACGCCGCTGCCAAAGATGCAGATGCGGCGACAGTCATGAAAAAACGCAAGTCCTCGGAGCCTAACGGCGTGTGACGCGCCATAGCTGTGTAACAGACTCAGGTCCGCATGCCACGCGCGACCGGTAGTGTACGAACCCGAACGCCGCAAGCCGCGTAAATGGCATTGCAGAGCGCGGCCGCAGCGCCGGCGGTCCCCGTCTCACCGACGCCGCCGGGCTTCTCGTGATTTTCAATCAGGTAACTCTCAACCTTGGGAGCTTCGGACATGCGCAACGTGCGGAAATCGTTGAAGTTGCGTTGCTGGACACGCCCGCCCTCAAAGGTGATCTCGTTGAACAGCGCAGCACTGAGGCCGAACAGGGTTCCACCCTCGAAGTTGGGCGTGGACAGTGTCCGGATTGACCAACTGCCCGCAATCGAGTGCACACACCACGCGGTGAACCTTCACGTAACGTGCCGAATCAACTTCAACCTCGACCACCTGGGCTAGATAGCTGCCGAACGCAAACTGGATGGCGATCCCCCGGCCGTGGCCGGCGGGCAAGGGTTGATTCCACCCCGACTTCTCCACCACCAGATCGAAGACGGCGCGCATGCGGGCCTCCTTGATCAGGGGGCGGCGGAATTTCACCGGATCGACCTTCGCCTGTGCCGCCAGCTTGTCCACGAAGCTTTCGACAACGAAAATACTGCGCGTCGGTCCTACACCGCGCCACCACGATGTCGGCACGCCGGGAGGCTCTTCCTGAACGAACCTGACTTCCAGGTTTGGCAAGGCATACACAGGATCCGCGGCGGAATCGATGGCATCGTCATCGACACCATTTTTCAACGGCTCACCCGAGTAAACGGCCGACACCGCCGAGCCTGCGATTGTGTGCATCCAGGAGGTTGGACGGCCATTGCCATCGAGACCCGCCGAGATCCGGTCCACGTAGAACGGCCGGTACATGTCGTGTTGGATGTCCTCTTCGCGGCTCCACAGGACCTTGACGGGACCTTCCACGTGGCGCGCGATCCGCACCGCATACACGACGCCATCCACTTCCAGGCGACGTCCGAAACCACCGCCAATGAGTTGATTGTTGATCCGAATGGTGCCGGGATGGATTCCGAGCTCCGCGAGCTTGGCGACCGCCCGATCCGGCGCCTGGGTTCCCGTCCAGATCTCACAAAGGCCCTTCTGCCAGTGGACCGTGCAATTCATCGGCTCCATGGTGGCATGCGCCAGGAAGGGCTGACGGTAAACCGAGTCCACCCGTTTGACGGCCCGCGTCAGCTCGCCACTCGCGTTCCCGACCTTGGAGGCAACGGCGCCCGGACGCTTTACAGCTGCTTCCAGCGCGCTCACGAGCCCTTTCTGGTTGATGGTGTCGTGTTGGGATGAGCCCCAACGAACGGCCAGAGCGCGCATTCCCTTCATGGCGGACCAGGTATCGGTCGCAACGACGGCAACCAGGTCGCCTTCGTTCACGACCTGCAATACGCCTTTGACCGCGAGTGCCGCGCCGGAATTCAATGGCTCCACGGCCTTGGATCCTGCCACCGGCGAGATTGAAACTACGGCAACCTTCATGCCCTCGAGCTGCACGTCGATGCCAAAGATCGCGGAGCCGTTGGTTTTCGCGACGGAGTCGCGCCGCGCGGTGGATCGACCAATGAGCTTGAACTGACCGGCATCCTTCAGGGGTGGGTCGGCCGGCACCGCGATTGAAGCCGCTGCGGCGGCAATTTCGCCGTACCGCAGATGGCGGCCGGACGGAGTGTGTACAACCTGGCCCTGTTCAGCGTGACAGGTGTCCGGAGCTACGCGCAAACGTTGAGCCGCTGCGCCGATCAGCATCATCCGGGCAGCGGCGCCTGCCTTGCGCAAAGGAATGAAGCACAGGCGGATCGTCGTTGAGCCTCCCGTGGATTGATCGCCGTCGAAGCCGTAGACCTTGGGGTCCGCGGGCGCTGCGACTACATCGATCCGATCGAGCGGAACTTCCAGCTCTTCAGCCACCAACATAGGCAGGGACGTGTACGTGCCCTGCCCCATTTCCACCTTCGGCATCACGACCGTGACACGATCGTCCGCGCCGATCTTGATGTAGGCGTTCAGGGACCCTTCCGCAGCAGCCTGCTTGCCCTGGGATGAGCGGGGCAACGCGACCTGCAGCAACAAAGCGCCGCCCATTGCCACCGATGTTCCGATGAAGCTACGGCGCGAAAGTCTGGCCATGGGCAATACCTCAGGCATAAAAATCGAGCTCCCGGGCGGTGATGTCCTCGAACAGGGTTTCGAACTCACCGCGCTTCAAATGAGCATAAGCCGCGAGATAGCGCTTGGAAAAGTAGTCTACCAGTGTGGACGAGGCAGACAGCCGCTCCAGGGCGGCCCACAGACCCCGCGGGAATGTCGGATCGCGGCCAGTCAACGCCTTCCCGTCAATGGGTGCGGTGGGCTCGAGCGAATGGGTGATGCCGTGCAGAGCACCTGCCAATACGGCCGCCACCACCAGGTGCGGACTTGCATCGGCCCCGGCGACTCGATGCTCGATTCGCATGTCGGCGGCTCCAGCGGCAGGAATTCGGAATGCCACGCTGCGATTGTTGTGACCCCATGCCGTCGTATTGGGAACGTAGGGCCCCAGGAAGCGCCGGAAGGAATTGAAGTTGGGTGCAAACAACGCAAGCGAATCAAACATGAGCGCCTGCATGCCGGCAACAGCCTGATGCAGCAGTTTCGTCCCACCGTCGGCGCCGAACCGGTTACGGCCCGATTCATCGACCAGGCTGATGTGGATATGCATGCCGTTACCGGGTTGGTCACGGAACGGCTTGGCAATGAAGGTAGCGTCCTCGTTGTTCGCACGGGCAACGCCCCTTACCAGCCGGCGCAACAGGGCGGCGTGATCGGCCGCCAGGAGCGGATCGGCCACATGCAGCAGATTTACCTCGAACTGACCGATACCGTATTCCGACACCGCGCTGCCGAGAGGGATGCCCTGCGCCTGCGCCGCGGTCTCGATCTGCGACAGAAATGTCGACTGGTCCTCGATACTTTCGAGCGAGAGATTGGTCGGACGGCTGGGCGCAGTACCGGTGCGAGGATTGGTTGCGAGGCGCAGATGGCCCTGCGGTGTCCGCGCCGAGTCAACCAGGTAAAATTCCAACTCACAGGCAATGACTGGGTGCAGCCCGTGCGAGCGGCACCTGGCAACGATCTCTTCCAGAACGACACGCTGATCGAACCATAACGGCTCTAGCGTGCCGTATTCCCGCATGACGCACATAACCTGGGCGGTGGGTGTCTTTGCCCACGGCACGCGCACCAGTGTTCCCGCCAGCGGCGATGCGATGCCGTCGGGGTCACCGTCGCTGGCGCCGCGCCCACCGGCATCATGACCGCGCCCTCGGCAGTCCAACAGAGGCGCGCAGGCTGAGAATGCCACACCGCTCTTGAAGACCTTCGGTGCATCCGAGATCGGCACTCGCTTACCGATCGCGTTACCGTTGACGTCGATCACGAAGGCGTCCAGCGATACGATGTCAGGATTCGCCTGTGCGAAGCGCTCGAAGTCATCTACTGTTGCAAACTCGGTCATGTTCTGCCTCACAGCCGGTCGCGCAGCGCGGCGAACGACATTGCAGCAATCAAGGTTGGGGTACGCAACGCGGGACCGCCCGGAAAGCGCGGCACCGGCATTTGCCTCAACAGGTTGAATTCATCGCGCTCGCCGCTGATGGCATCCGCCATGACTTTCCCGACGTAGGGTGCCAAAACAACCCCTTCCCCGAGAAGCCGCTGGCATTGAACAGACCGGGCTGCAGCTCGCGAATGTAGGGCAGCCGGTTCGGTGTAATAGCCAGTGTGCCGCCCCAACCATAGTCAATACGAACCGCAGCCAGCTGGGAAACAGGCGCACAATGTGCTTGCGAACATACTCGCCGATGCGATCGGGAAAACGGTACGTATAATTCTCGCCGCCACCAAACAGAAGGCGGTGATCCGCAGTCATGCGGAAATAATAGATCACGAACCGGGAGTCGCTGACCGCATAGCCATTGCGGATCAGTTCGAGCGCAGCGCGCTCGCCCAACGGCTCGGTGACCGCAATGAAGTTGTTTATGGGCATGACGTGGGCGGTCACATCCGCCGAAAGACCGCGCAAGTAGCCGTTGGCAGCCAGCAGGACGCTGGCGGCGTTGACTGATGCTTTCGCCGTCGACACGGCCCAACCGGATGACGTACGGGTCAGGTTGGTGACCTCGCTTCGTTCATGAAGTTTTGCCCCATAATTGCGCGCCGCACGCGCAATTCCCAGGGCAAAGTTTAGCGGATGCAGGTGCCCTCCGCGCTCATCCAGGGTACCGCCAACATAGTCCCGGGTCGCCACCAGGTGCTGAATCTCTTCGGCACCGACCACCCGCAGGCTCTCGTATCCGTAGTTGCGCTGCAAGTGTTCGACGTAACGCCACGATTCCCGTGCGTACCGCTCTCTATGGTCGGCATGCAGCAAGCCATTTCGCAGGTCGCAGCGGATCGCATGCTCGTTCACGAGCCAATCCAGGTGGTCGCGTGCTCGAAGCGCCAACTGCCACTGAGCCCGGGCATTCTCGATGCCGAAGTGCGACTCGATCCATTGTTGGCTGCGCCGCATGCCCATGTGGACCTGGCCGCCATTGCGCCCGGAAGCGCCCCAACCCAGAAGAGCCTGCTCGAGGAGGACAACGGAAACACCGCGACGAGCGAGGTGCAACGCGGCGGACAGGCCGGTAAATCCGCCCCCGACTATGCAGACGTCACATTTGATCGAGCCCTCGAGCGGCTCCGCGGTAACGGGCTCGGCAATCGTGGCCGCGTAGTACGACTGGACGTGCTCGGCAGTAGGTGCCAGCGCGTTCCGGGATCCATTGATGAACATCATTTGTTGGAACTAGTGAGCTTGGCGTGCATTGCCGAGCGCAGCATCGACACAGCGGCGTATACCACCACCCCGATGACCACCCAACGCAGCACTGTCAGATGATCGCCCAGTGTCTTTACGAGCGGGAAAGCCAACAGGGTACCGCACACGCCGCCGATGGTGAGACCCACCGCGACATCCGGCGCGAAGCGCCGCGACTTGAGAAATCCGAGGCTCGCAACCGGAATCAGCACCCCGTCGCTGCCGATCATGATCGGGTAGGCGGCGATGGGATGCATGCCGAGGAAGGCCAGCAGCGCCATGCTGGGTGCATAGTTGCCGATGCCCACGCACATCAGGGCGCCGAACACAAAGTTGGCGGCAACCGCCACAACAAAACGCCAACCCTCCAGGCCCATCGAAGTGCCGGTGGACGGCAGGATTCCGACATTCGTCAGGGTGAAGAAAAACGCGGCAATCAGCAACGCCACGCCCATGAACACCTGGATGGTGCGCTGTTGCATGCGGCTGACGAGGCCGGCCCCGATCCAGGCCCCCGCGCCCGCGCTCAACACCATGCACGTCAACAACACCGGTTCGACGCTGATGGCACTGGTAAACAACATGGAGCTGAAAAAGGAGGGAATCGTGTTGCCGACATTGAGTGTGCCGGGAATCAGATCGTCCGTCGGGCGGCGCCGCAACTTGAACAAAGCCGTGATCTGGGCGTAGTTGCCGATCCCGAGGGTGTCCATGAAGTTGGTTCCGGCCCCGATGGCGAGATCGCCCGCGGAGGGCCGCAGGTCGGCTTTGCGTCCCCGGGCGGATTTGATCCAGGCGACCACGAACAGCAGGTTCAGAAGCACCAGGCAGCCGTACAGGATGAATGTCGGAGACGGCACGTTTTTGCCGACCGCGGTTACACAGGCGCGCGCAACTTGCGCGCCTTGATGTACTCCTGCACTGAGCTCAGTCCCGTCTCGTGGGCCACAATCAGGCTCTCGAGATGCTCGCGCGTGTTGACCAACCCCTGCGCAACAATGATCCCGAGCTCGCTGATCAGGACCGCATAAGGCAGCTTGCCCACGTGGAATGCACGCCCCACCAGCGCGCTGTTGATGAAGCGATCGGCGGCGATGCCATGACGCTCGGCCATGGACCGATAGTCGCCATCCTCACCATCGCCCACCAGGATCAGGTCGAGCACCTCGGTTTGCGCAAATTTCACGGCCGTGGGCAGCAGGTTCTTGCACACCGGGCAGGTCGGCGAGACAAAAAACAGCAGGCGCAACTGCCCCGGTGGCATCGGGCCGGCCACTTCAATGTTGGTTCCCGCCAGTGTGCGCCCGGAGACCTTGGGCGCCGCTTCACCGGGTTGCGGGCCCTTGGCGATTGCCAGCGCACCTACGGGAGCGATGCGTTCGTGCAGAACACCCACCTGACGTGCGAGCGCCAGGACCGCGCCGGCCAGAACCAGGATCGAGACCCAGATGAGGATCTGTGAAATCAGCAGCATGGTATCAACTCCGCGGCGCGGCGCGGCTGATGGCGCCCAGCGCCAGTACCTGGCCGAGCGCCTGATACAGAACGAATCCAACCAACCCGGCCGCAATGCCATCAACGAGCTGCAGCGCGGACGCCTCCGGCACTGCGGCTACGGTTGCCGCCAAGGCGGCCGGCACCAACAGGACCATCAACACCAAGTTGCGCACGATGAGAGCGGGACTCAATTGCTGGCGCAGCGCCGACTGAAAACAGCCGCAGTCGATTTCGCGACGGCCGCGCGCCAGGTTGACTCCCATGGCAAGCATGAACACCGCAAGCAACACGAGCCCGCAGGCGGCGGAACCGACAAACCAGGGAGTCAGAAGCCCGACGCAGACGTAGACTTCCATTGCGATCACAGCCCAGGCCGCGGGAACCGTGGCGAACGTCGGCAACAGACGGTAGTTGGCGACCACTCCGACAAATTCGTCGTAGTGCCGCAGCTTCCCCACGACCGCCCAGCCAAAGACCAGCGCACCCAGGATGCGACCCGCCAATACCAGCGACGGGTCCACGGATCCAGGCTCAAACATGATCAGTTGGTCGCTTTCGCCGCGTTGTCGTACACCACGTAGTACTTGGTATAGCCGGAAGTCGTCCAACGCCCCTTCCAACCCTTGGGAATCGCGACCGCCTCACCCGCTTTCACCTCGACAATGGAGCCGTCGGCCGAGGTGAGCTTGACACTGCCGGTGAGGAAATAGCAGAACTCGTCTTCCGGATAGGCATCGATGGCCGTGTCACTGGGGCCTGCCTTGTACAAACCCATCTGCACCTTCTTGTCCGCGGAGCGCAGCATGGTGACATCCGTGCTTGGGCCATCCTTGCCATTCTCATGCTCCGCATCTTTGCGGTTGAAGACCGGGCCCGCCGCCTCGGCAGCCGTTACCCTGACCGGCTTCAGAGAATTGTCCGCCCAGGCGCAAGTGGTGAGGCAAGCGGCTGCAATCAGCAGCAGGTTGGCTGTTTTGTTCAAGGCTATCCCCCATTCGAGAATCTGTGATCGCAGACAAGATAACCAATAGCGGCGCGGGGATCAACGGATCTATGATGCACTCATGGACGCCCGAACTTCCCGAACTCCCCGCCTCGCGAAGGCCAAGAGCGCTGCAGGCAAAGCGCGAACCGGCGGTCCGAAGCCGGCACCAGTGAGCACGAAACCGTCGGCCGACGGTAGTGATCTGCTGCATGCGACTGTCTACGACGAGCTGCGCAAACGCTTTGTTACGGGCCGTGTCATGCCGGAAAGCCGGTTGTCGACCCGACGGCTTGCCGCGGAGTTGGGTGTCAGCCAGATGCCTGTGCGCGAGGCGTTGCGCAGACTTGCAGCCGAGGGCGCCGTTGAGATCCGCTCCAAGCGCAAGATCGCGGTGCCGGAAATGACCTCCACGCGCTTTGACGATCTCCTGCGATGCCGGATGCTTCTGGAGCCCGAGGCAGCGGAGGCAGCTTTTCCCTACATCAGCCCTGCCCTGCTGAAGAAACTGCGCGAGACCGACAAGGGGATGGGAGTTGCCATGCGCACGGGAGATGTGGGTGGTTACATGGAAGGTAACTTCAACTTCCACTTCCTGATCTACGGCGCCCAGCCACGGCGCACGCTGGTGCAGCTCATTGAAACACTGTGGCTGCAGTTCGGACCTTACATGCGTGTGGTTTACGGACGGTTTGGCACGGCGAACCTCGTCGATCAGCATCGCGTCGCCATTGCCTGCATCGAAGCGGGCGACGCCAAAGGCTTGCGCGAGGCGATCTCCACGGATATCAGCGATGGCATGGGCCTGATTGGTACGAGCGGCTTCGAGGCTACCGGCTAATGGCGAACGCGGACCGTTGTTTGTGGTCGGCCACGGCTGGGGAGCCAGTCATATTTCCCAAGCTCGCGGCCGATGTCAGAACGCAGGTGGCCGTCATCGGTGCGGGCTACACCGGGCTGTCGACCGCGCTTCATCTTGCGAAGTCGGGTGTCCCCAGCGTGGTATTGGAGGCCCAGCATATCGGCGCGGGTGGTTCGGGCCTGAACGGCGGCCAGGTCATACCGGGCGTCAAACACGATCCTGACAGCCTGGAAACCATGTTCGGCGCCACAGCGGGCGCCAAGCTCGTGACTACTGTCGCATCAGGGCCGGACCTGGTGTTTGACCTCATCAATGAGCACGGTATTCAGTGTGATGCCATTCGGACCGGCTGGCTGCAATTGGCAGCCTCGGAAGAGGCGACTCGCACCACGTCACAGCGTGCGCAGCAGTGGAAAAGGCGTGGCGCTCGGGTGGAGATTCTCGCGCGCAATCAAGTTGCCCAATTGACAGGCTCTCAATTCTATCGGGGCGGCTGGATCGATTATCGCGGCGGAACAGTGCAGCCGCTTTCTTATCTTCGCGGGCTGGCGCAAGCGGCACGGCGCCTGGGGGAGCTCGCTGTTTGAGCGCAGCGCCGTGCATCGTTTGCATCGTTCGGGGCAGGACTGGCGCATCGAAACGGCCCAGGGCAGCGTGACGAGTCGCCAACTCGTCCTGGCCACGGATGCATTGTCCGGATCGCTGGTACCCACAGTCCGGCGCTCAATGGTCCTGGTCCCCTCGTTCCAGGTCGCCACGGCGCCCCTGTCCCCCTACCTGTTGCAGTCAATCCTGCCGCAACGGCAATCGGCATCCGACACGAAACAACTGTTGCGCTATTTCCGGTTGGACTCGCGCGGGCGACTAGTGTTGGGCACGCGCGGCCTGTTCGGTGACGCACCTGTTGATTCTCAGGTACGCGATCACCGCCGGGCGGTAGATGAGATATATCCGCAATTGCAGGGCACGCCGTTCGAGTACTACTGGGGAGGACCCGTCTCAGTCACATCGGACAGCTTGCCGCGGCTGCATGAAATTGAACCTGGGTTGCTGACGGCATTTGGGTACAACGGCCGTGGAGTTGCCATGGCGACGATGATGGGAAAGCTCCTGGCGCAGTGGGCGGCGGGTGACGACCCTTCCAACCTCGGATTTCCCGTGACTCAACCGCGACCACTGCCGCTACACGCCTTCAGTCAGATCGGCGCGCGCATTGCCGTCCAGTACTTTCGGGCGAAGGATGGTATTGCCCGGTGGCGGAGCCGTTCGGCCTAACGCCGCGGATGAGCCGAAATCCCGCTGGAGGCCGCGCGCGCGGTCTCAATCAGCAGGGATGAGAATTTGGCGCGCAACTCATCCAGATTCCAACGACTGGTGGGTGCCGAGAGATTGACCGCGCCGACAGGCCGTCCCTCACTGCCGATAATGGGCGCCGCAATCGTTACATCACCCCGATACATCTCCTGGTTGGTCCAGGCATAGCCCACTGCCGCCGCCTGCTCGATGCGCTCCAGGATCCGTCGCGGATCGGTCAGGGTCATCGGAGTCATCGGCCGCAGGGTCATGCCACGCAGGATTCGCTGTGCTTCACCTGCCGGCAGGGCGGACAAATAGGCACGCCCGGAGGCCGTGCAGTACATGGGCAAGCGCCGGCCGATCGGCATATGAATGAAAAATCGCTTGTGGCTGGGAAATCTCGCCACATACACCATTTCGGCGCCGTCGGGCTCAGCCAGGCTCACCGACTCACCGCACGCCTGATTCAAGTCGACCAGGTGAGTCGTCGCCTGCTCAATGAGTGAGTAACCGGACAGGTAGGAATGGGCAAGATTCAAACAACGTGGCGGAAGCGCCCAGCCCCTGTCACCCGCACCGCGCTGCAGATACCCGAGCTGACACAGTGTATGTATGCAACGCTGGGCGGAGCTTTTGGTCATACCCGCCGCCACCGCGATATCGGCCAGGCTCATTGCGCGGCGTTCACCGGTGAACGCTTCCAGGATCGCGAAAGCCTTCTGCACGGACTGGTTGAACAGCGGGTCGCCCGAGTCCGCGCGAGCCGGCCGCACGGCATGGGATCGACTGCCGGAGCGGCCCCCAGCGTTGGATGCTGATGCCATAGGGCAGGGACTATAGTTGTATCGGTAATCGATAGCAAACGGCCCAATTTAGATCCAACTTGCACAGTTGTATCGGCGGGCGGATCGCAGCTAAGCTGCCGGCCGAATCGAAAGTTATCCAAGTGAATGAGCATGCCTGGAGTCAACTTTGCGCGGCTCGCCCGGACGGCCTGTTGGATTGTCTGTATTGGTGCTTTGGCCAATACAGTTGCGCAGGAACGTCAGTTCACGGCGGTCAGAGGCGATCGCACCAGCGGCTGGCTGCCGCAAACACGCTCCGAGGTAATCGCGCGTAACGGCGTGGTGGCCACGAGCCAACCGCTGGCTGCCGCCGCCGGTCTCGAGATCCTGCAGAAAGGCGGGAACGCTTTCGATGCGGCCGTCGCCACCGCGGCCGTTCTCAACCTGGTGGAGCCCGGCAGCGCGGGCATGGGCGGCGATACCTTCGCCATTGCGTGGATTGCCAAAGAGAAGCAGCTGGTTGCCTTGAATTCGAGCGGACGGGCTCCGAGCGGCGCCACTCCCGAGCGGCTGGCGCAGCGCGGTTTCAAATCGCGCATGCCGCTGCACGGCATTGAATCAGCGACCGTACCCGGCGCGGTGAATGGTTGGGACGCGCTGCTGAAACGCGCCGGGACCCTGACATTCGAGGAGACCCTCGAACCGGCTGCCCGGCTGGCAGAACAGGGATTCGGTGTCAGCGAGCGCATTCGCAATGACTGGATCTATGGTGCGACGGTTTTGCAGAAGGATCCGGACTCCGTCAAGACCTATCTGCCGGGCGGCAAGATCCCGGCAGCCTATGCTGTGTTCCGCAACCCGGACCTGGCGCGGGCGCTGCGGCTGCTGCAGAAGGAAGGTAAGGATGCGTTTTACAAAGGCGAGATTGCGCGAGCGATTGTCGCCAAGTCGAAAGCACTCGGAGGCACAATGACCCTGGAAGATCTTGCCCAGGATCAACCGACGTGGGAAACGCCGATTACCACGCGTTATCACGGCTTTGATGTATATGAGATGCCGCCCAATACACAGGGCTTCGCAGTTCTCGAAATGCTCAACATCCTGGAGGTGTGCGGACCGAAGCTGGGGGTCGATATGGCCGCGCTCGGGCCCCGCTCACCGGCTTACTGGCATCTGTTGGTTGAGGCCAAGAAGCTCGCCTACGCCGATTTGTACGAATTCAACGGCGATCCCGCCTTCGTCAAGATTCCGGTGGAACGGCTGATTTCCAAATCCCGTGCAGCGGAGCTTTGCGGACGCATCGACATGCGCCATGCATCAGTTCCAGCAGCCCGCGGCGATCCCGTGGGAGGGACTGTTTACCTGACCGTCGCCGACCGTTACGGCAACATGGTGTCCTTCATCTACAGCGTCTATGACACATTCGGCTCCGGGATTACAGTGCCGGGATACGGGTTCGTATTGAACGATCGGGGTGCGCTGTTCTCGCTCGATCCCAACAGCCCCAATGTCATTGCTCCCCACAAGCGGCCCTTTCATACACTGATCCCGGGCTTTGTGATGAAAGACGGCCGGCCGCTCATTGCGTTCGGGCTGATGGGCGGTAGTCAACAGGCCCAGGGACATGCACAAGTGCTGGTGGACATGCTGGACCTCGGAGCCAATCCCCAGGCAGCCAGCGACGCCGCGCGCTTCACGCATGCCCAGGCGACCAACACACTGAGCCTGGAATCCAATCTGTATGGGCTCGTGGGCGCCCAACTGAAAGCGCTCGGGCACAAGGTTGAGTCAACCAATGGAGAAGACATGGGGGGATTCCAGGCGATCTGGTATGTTGCCGATGCCCAGAGTGCAAGCGCCGGAGCGGGCGGAGCATCCCCGGCGGGCGGCGCAGCGGCGCCAGGTGGCGGTGCGGTATCGGCAACGGGCGCCGCACAGCCCGTAAATGGCGTGTATCGTGCCGCCTCCGATCACCGCAAAGACGGCGCGGCGATGGGCTGGTGACTTCCGGAGCATAGAAGATGAACGCAATCTATTCGATATTCCTTGGGCTCGCGGCGGCGACGGCCGCCCCACCCGCCCCCGAGAAGCTGACAGTCGAGACGCTGCCCGCTCCAGGACCCCACTGGGTCTATGTGTTGGACATTGCCTTTGCGAATGAGAACGACGCACGGGTGCATGTGTTTGACGCCGACAGTCATCGAAGGCTGGGACAGGTGGATGCCGGCTTCTATCCGGCGCTGGCCCTGCCTCCTGACGGAAAGACTCTCACTGTCGCAACGACCTACTACGCTCGCGGAACCCGCGGCGCACGTACCGACGTCGTGGAGTTTACCGATCGCTCATCGTTGGCTGCGACCGGCGAAGTCGTGCTCCCGGCCAAACACCTGATGTCGATCCCCTCCTACTTCTCCATGGGCTACAGCAGCGACGCAAAGCAACTGTATGTTTCCTACATCACGCCCGCCGCTTCGTTCGGAGTGATCGACCCGCAGAAGAAGCGTGTACTGAGCGAGATTGATACCGCCGGGTGTGTGTTGGTCATTCCCTGGGGCCAGCGCCGCGTATCCTCCATCTGCGACGGCGGCCAACTGATGACGGTTTCACTCGATGCCGCCGGCCACGAGACTGCTCGCAGCCGCACGGACAAGTTCTTCGATGCCGAAACGGATCCCATCTTTGCACAGGGCATTCCCGCGCGTGGCGGCTATGTTTTCCTGTCATTCCTCGGCCAGGCTCATGAGGTCGATCTCACCGGAGCCGAACCGCAGGTACGCGCTGCCTGGCCGTTGTTGTCAGGAGCGACCGATCGCGGCTGGCGTCCCGGCGGCATGCAGATAGGCGCCGTTCACCAGGGACTGGGCCGCCTGTTTGTTTCAATGCACCAGGGTGGCGAAGGCACGCACAAGGACGGCGGGACCGAGATCTGGGTGTTCGATCTCAAAACACATCAACGGCTCGCCCGCTGGCCTTTGAATCGCAGCCAGGTCGATCCGGTCATTGCCTTGCAGGTCTCCCAGGACACCCATCCCGTGTTGTTCGCCGCCACCGATACCGGCAACCTCGCGGTCCTCGATGCGCTCACCGGACAGGTCAGGCACGTGGAAAAACACCTGGGTCAAACCCCCCAATTTCTACTCAATCCTTGAGAGCTGCCCATGGGAACACTCGATCAGTGGTGCGAAAAAGAGCGCCCGCCAACTGGCTCGCCGCACCTCCAGGCGCAGTCTGCTGGCCTCATTGAGTCGAATGCTGACAGGGGCCGCGTTGCTGCCGCTGTTGCCAATCGACCGCTCGTTCGGAGCCGAACCGGCGCCTGCCGATGCGAAGGCCGTTGCAACCGATGATCAGCAGAATTGCGCGTACTGGAAGTACTGCGCCATTGACGGCTTTTTGTGCTCCTGTTGCGGCGGAAGCTCGCACTCGTGCCCGCCGGGGACGACGCCCTCGCCCATCACGTGGGTGGGAACCTGCCGCAACCCAGGTGACGGCAAGGACTACCTGGTGTCGTATAACGACTGTTGCGGCAAAGCGAGCTGCGGCAATTGTCAGTGCGTGCGCAATGAACGCGAAAAGCCGATGTACCGCATGGCGCGCAACAACGACTTGAACTGGTGCATGGCCAACGCGGACTCAAACTATCATTGCTCGGTGTCGGTCATGCTGGGGCCGGTCGAAAAGTGACCGGGCCCCGCCACGCAGCGGGCACCCGGTCGCGTCTGACCCGATCGCGAGCGGCGAGCTAGTCGCGAATGATTTCGTTCACCGCCCGGCTCGCCTGGTCAATGGCTGAGTCGGTGTAAGCCGCCCGTCCGGCGTCGGAATTGGCGATGGCGATTCGCCCGAATTGCGCCCGGGCGATGACGTGTGGCTGCTCGGCCTCGGGCAATTCGCGGTCAAACAGCGGGTTGTATTCCGGCGCATACCCGTGCGGCCAGCGGTTGACCGTGATGGCTTCGATATCACGCGCGGGATCGAATCCGCCCGCACCCATTACGCGCGCCAGTTGCTCCCGGATGTTGTGTTCAAATGTCGAGAACGGGGTGTTCAACAGGTCCACCCGCCCTACCTTGTGCTGCTCATCCTCCGACAAGCCGGGCTGGCACGGTGTACGGGTCATGTGAAGCAGAATCCCCTCTGAGGGGTCCGTGGGGCTTCTGTACTGGCCTATGTCGACTTTTGGATTCAGCCGGAAATTCGAGTGATAACCGCCGGGCGCCTGGACACCGGCCACTCCGAGCTTTGCGAACGCCTGCCAATTCCTGAGAGCCACACTCGTATATACGAGCGGAGTTTTGACCAGGCTGTGCAGGGCCTGTTTCTGGCGCTGCGGAAGCTCCGGGCACAAATAGGGGATCATCATGTTGTAGCAGGCCAGAATGCATTTCGCGCCATGTGCGATGTAGGCCTTGCCGTCGCGGATATACGTGACATCGACAACATTGCCCTTCTGGGCAACCTTTACGACGGTGCTGTTGAGTCGCACGCGGACTGCCCCGCCGCGCGCATCGAGCGCTTCGTACTTGACCCGGGCGGTAACGAGGTCCTCCACTGTCTTTCCGGGTAACGCGCCCGGAATCAGATTTCGCAACAGCGAGCGCGCGACAGTGGCATTGCCGTCCGGAAAGTGAACGGTCTTCGAGCCGCCGGTGTCGGCAAAGCCGGCCGGGGTGTAGCCCATGCGTGGAATCGAGCCCGGCTCGAGCTTCAAGCCGGTAAATCCCGGCATCTCCGAGCCCCAACAATCGAGTGCCGACACGGCATCGATGCCCACACCCCACAGCCCGTGGGTGTGTGTCTGGTAGAACGCCAGTGTCAGCGGTTCCACTTTCACCACATCCCGCAGGTAGTCGCGGTAGCTGATGGATGACAGGCGCAGCTTCTTCTGAGCCGAGCTCATTCCGGGCATGTAGTCGACAGTGCCCGCCTCGATCCGCTCAATGTCACGTTGTACCCGTTCCGGCAAGCCGCTCTTGGCAAGCGCCTGGGCCACGGGTGAGGATTTCCAACCCACCATCAGGTGCTCAGTCCCGAAAGTCTCCCGGTCGAGAAATACGGCGCCGTGCAGGCCCAGCGAACCGTAGAAACCTTGGTTCTCAATCTTCTCACTGAGACTGTCGACATCGATTCCACAATCGACCAGCACCTTAGCCGCGACCGGGCTGTACGGGCGCGGGCTTTCGATGGAGAGGGTTCCGCCATTCAGCAGATTGAGCCGTCCATTCAACATGAACTCATTGCGCTTGGCGTGTCCGCCAAAGTCGTCATGATTGTCGAGAATCAGGATGCGGCCACCGCGGGAGGCGCGGTCGCGATAGAAGTGGGCCGCCGCAAGGCCACTGATCCCTCCACCGACAATCACCAGGTCGTAGCTTTGTTGGGTGTCGATCGCATCCGTAGTTATGTGCCCGTCCCGGGCAGCATGCGCGTTCTCGAACGAGCCCGGATGGCTGCCGCGCATACCGGTGAGAGCGGGTGGATAGTAGCCAGGGCGATCCTGCGCCCCGAGAATCTCCATCGGGCTCGCCGCCAGAGAAGCCAGCGGCGATTCCGCCGCGATGCCCGCCGCCGCAATCAACGCACCTTGCAGAAAGTCGCGGCGGGGGATGTTGCGACCCGCCCCCAAGTCGCGCGAGCCGCTGGAGGCAATCGCGCCTGAATCATTGCCACTCGAACCTGTGTGTCTCTTGCCCATTTCTCTTTATGCCTCGTAAACCGTCTTACCACCCGTCACGGTGCGCAGAATCTTGATGTCCTTGATTGTCTCCGCGGACACGCTCAAAGGATCGCCGCCGAGCACCACATAATCGGCCCACTTGCCGGGTGTAATGCTGCCCTTGATTGACTCTTCCCGGGATGCGTAGGCCCCATTCAGCGTGTTGATCTGAAGCGCTTCCGCCACGCTCACACGCTGATTGACGCCCCACTTCTCGCCGTTCCAGCCAGTACGGGTGGCCATCCCTTGCATACCCATCAAAGGCGCGAATGGGCCGGGAGAGAAATCCGAACCCGCCGCCGCAGTAATACCTGCATCAATGAACGACCGGTACGCCATGCAGCGCTTCATCAGCTCTTCACCGTAGAAGTGGAATTTATCGGTGTTGTAATAAGCGTAAGTCGTAAACGGCGTTGGCACGGCTCCCAGCGCCTTGATCCGGCGCAACAGATTGTCTGTGATCAATGTGCAATGTGTGATCTTCGGCCGTGCATCCGGCACCGGGTAGGCCTGCTGCGCGCGCTCGAGAGCCGTCAATACCGAGTCGATGGCCACATCGCCATTGGCGTGGCAATTCACTTGAATGCCCGCGCGGTGCACTCTCAGGATCCAGGCATCGAGCACGTCCTGCGTTTCTGTGACATTGCCCTTGTAGCCGGATTTGTTGCCTGGGTACGGAACGCTGATGGCCATGGTGCGCTCGGAAAACGAGCCATCGACCGTGTGCTCCGAAGTGGCACCGAGCTTCAACCATTCGTCTCCAAAGCCGGTCTTGACTCCGTTTTCGATCATCGCATCCAGAATGCTGCCACTGACCTCGTAGCTGACCCGATGCAACAGATCACCACGGGCCCGTACGTCCTGAATGGCGCTCAAATCACCGCCTTGGTGATGCACACTCGTCAGTCCGTAGCGGACAAACTGCTTGGAGATATGTGCGATGCCATCGCGGTCCCGCTTGCGCCTTTCCGCTTCGGTGAACTCCGGTCGTTTGCCCACCTTATCGAAGATATCCCTGGCCCGATCGGTGACCCTGCCGTTCAGGGCACCATGCGCGTCCCGGTCGAAAGTACCCCCTGGTGGGTTTTGAACGTCGGGTGCAATCCCCGCGAGCTCAAATGCCTTGCTGTTGTAGTAGGTGGTATGTCCACCGCGATGTCGCACGGCCACGGGGTGTTCAGTGGACACCTTGTCGAGATCGTGAATGTTGACCTCGCGCTTGTCCTTTACCTTCGTGTCGTCATAGAAGAAGCCTTCAATCCAACACCCGGGCGGGGTTTGCCGGGCTTTGGCGGCCAGCTTGCCCACGATGGAATCGATCGTCACGAACTCAACTTCGAACGGATTGCCGACCAGCACCTCATACAGCAGCACGTTTCCAACCGCGTGGTTGTGGCAGTCAATGAAACCGGGCACAACAGTCGCCCGTTGTGCGTCCTGGGTCTGCGTGTTCCTGCCGGCCAGCGCCCTGATTTCATCGTTGCTCCCCACAGCAATGAAGCGCCCTCCGCGGACCGCAAACGCCTCCGCGCGCGGCTGCGTGGGATCCACCGTCAAAACATTGGCATTCACGACAATCAGATCAGGACCCCGGGCGTTCGGCTCCTCCGCCGCCCACAGGCGTCCCATCATCGCGAGGCTCACCCCCGTCATGCCCAACATTGACCTGCGGCTGATTTTCATATTTAAACCATCCCCCTCGATGCCAGGCAGTCTTGTACGGCCCGTTGCGCCTGGTCAATTGCAGTGTTGGTAAACGCAGCTGCCGACGCATCCGCGTTCGCGATCGCAATCCGCCCGAAAGCACGCCGGCCCAAAACGTGTGGGCGCTCGGCTTCAGGCAGGTCCGGATCGCCGAGCGTATCGTACGTGTAGGCATAGCCATGGGGCCAGCGATTCACGGTGATGGCCAGGATATCGCGATTCGCATCGAAGCCGCCGGGGTGCAACATCCGGTCCATCTGGGCGCGAATTTCCTTCTCGATCTTCTCGAATGGCGTCGCAAGCATGTCGAGGCGTCCCTGCCGATGCTGTTCCTTGCGGGGCAGACCCGGTTTGTTCGGATTGCGGATCATGTGAACCACAATGGGGTCCCGCGGATCATTCGGAAACTGGTATCGACCCAGGGACACTGGAATATCGAGCATGGTGCTCGTGTGATACCCGTTCGGCGCATGGATGCTGTCCACACCGAGCTTGCGCCACGGCTCCCAGTTTCTCACCAGAACGTTCGTGTACTGCATCGGCACCTTGGATGCATACGCCAAGGCCTGCTTCTGCTCTTGCGGCAGACTCGGCACGATAAATCGAATG
Organism: Linum usitatissimum; assembly: GCA_030674075.2. Lineage (NCBI taxonomy): Eukaryota > Viridiplantae > Streptophyta > Magnoliopsida > Malpighiales > Linaceae > Linum > Linum usitatissimum. The sequence continues at coordinate 26,406 of JAUJYP020001041.1, read as the reverse complement.
ATGTTGTTGAAGCACGCCAGGATGACATTGTCGGCCACCACCTGCTGCGCTCGACCATCGCGCATGTAGATGACTCGTACGCCATCCGGTTTCGCGGCACTGCCCAGGTGCTCAACACGAATTGCCGTGCTCCGTAAGCGGATTCTGGTGGGTTGAGTCGGCCGATCCAGCGCGGCATACTCGGCGCGCGCCGTGACGATGGATTCCATTGTCTGTTTGCCTGGAAACACCTGCGGAACCAGGCGGCTCACCAACAGGCGCGCGATGGTTGCATTACCATCGGGGAAATGGAATTCGTAGTCGGAGTGGAAAAAGGGATCGGCCGGCAACCCCAACCCCGCGAAGCCCACCGCACCCGATCGAGCGGCCGTGTACGCGGGACAAGTATCCACGCGCATGTTGTTTCGGAAGCCCTCGCCCGCGAAATATGGGAGGCTCCCCGGAAGCAGCTTCGCGTGCTTCAACAGATAGTCCTGGTAGCTCATCCGCTTCAGGCGCTCGATCTTGTCGGCGGTAGTTGCGCCCGCAAGATAATCAACCGACTCAGTGTGAATCCGGATGAGGTCGGCGCGCACCGCCTCGGTCAGCGGTGCGGCAGTGAAGAATTCAGGCCAGGGTCGGGTGCTGACACCTGCAACCAGGCGATCGGAGCCGAAGTGCTCACGATCGAAGAAAACACCCCGTTGCAACCCGGCATACAGCTCCCGGTCCTCATATTGCGAATAGCTCGCAACATCAATGCCCAGGTCGGCTATGAGCGCCTTGGCCGTGTAGCTGTACGGAAAGGGCGTTTCAATGCTCATGGTTCCGCCATAAGCCAGATACATCCGGCCGTTGTGGTGGAACTCGTTGCGCTTGGCGTGTCCTCCGAAATCGTCGTGATTGTCGAGAATGAGGATTTTCTGTCCGGCACCCAACGCCTGCCGGAAGAAGTAGGCCGCGGACAGCCCGGAAATGCCGCCACCAACAACGACCAGATCGTAGCGTTCGCCCGTGTCCTCGGCACTCACCGAACCGGAGAATTGGCCGTCCCGGGCGGCGTGCGCCGTCTCGAATGACCCAGGATACTGCCCCCGCAACCCGGTTGCGGCCGGGGGGTACGTACTGACATCCGGCGGCGGAGTAGCCAACTCGCTCCTGCCTGTGTCACCCGGTATCGCGTCGGCGACGCGGGCCTGCGATGCCACCGCGACAGCCGCGAGGCCGCCGATAAAATCCCGCCGGTCGATAGCTGGAGCCCCGGTCTTTGTCGCTTCGCTGCTCATAGTCAACATCTGGATCCGACAACGGATTGATCCAGCATCATAGTCACACCGGCTCTGGCCGGCACACCTGTACTGCCACGGCCCCTATACAGCTGGCCGCCCCTCCCCGCCGCCGAATCTGTGATGCCAGCGCTGTCGAAGTTGCATAAACGGCCGCAGTGGGCCATCATCGACTGTGATCACAACGACGGCCGGAATAAAGGGGGGCGCGGCTGTGACAGAGTCCTTGATCAGCAGCCCTACCCGGCCGATGGTCTCCAGCGACCCTGGGGCGCAAACGCGGTGGCCACTATTGCCACGGGCCTCCGCCGTCGCGTGATGTCAGGCGAATTGAGCCAGGGCGATCACATGCCGTCCGTGCGCCAGCTCGCCCGGCTGAACGGCGTGAGCGCCTTCACGGCCTCGCGGGTGTACGACCTTCTGGTCGCCGAAGGCCTCGTCGATGCAAGACGTGGCTCGGGATACTTTGTCTCCGAAAGCGTCAAGATACTGAAGAGTCGCGGACCTAGCGGACCCGAAGCTCTGGCCGACTCGATCTGGCCATTGCGGCGCGACTATGACTCCCGCCTCGTGCGCCTGGACGCAGGCTGCGGCTGGCTGCCCGCTGGTTGGTTGTTTGGCGACGGGGTACGAACGGCACTCAAGAAGGTCGCGCGTCGTCCCGCTGCCTACGTGGGACGGTACGGCAGTCCGTATGGCTTGCGTTCGTTGCGAAGGCACCTCATCACGCGGCTCGCGCAACGGGAAATCGAGTGTGCGGAAGATCAGATTGTGCTCACCCAGGGCGCCAGCCAGGCGCTCGAGTTATGCATCAGCACACTGACCAATGCGGGTGACCAGGTGTTGGTGGACGATCCGTGTTATCCGTACGTTCTGGCCATGCTGCGCGGCCGCGGTGTCCGGCCCATTGGCGTGCCGCGCACCGCGAACGGGCCGGATGTGCGCGCTTTGCAGGCGATTGTGGCGAAGACGAATGCACGTGTTCATTACCAACACGACCTTTCACAATCCAACCGGAACGACCACATCACAGCAGGTCGCCCATGAAATCCTCACGGCGGCCCGGGCCCACGATCTCACGATTGTCGAAGACGACATATTTGCCGAGCTCGCGGACGATCGTCCGTCGAGCCTGGCCTCACTCGACCGACTGCAGCGGGTCATCTACATCGGCAGCTTCTCAAAGACCATTGCCCCGAACCTGCGAGTGGGCTACATCGCCGCCTCGGGCGACATGGCCGAGAGCATCGCAGGCCTGAAGAACATTCTGGCGCTGTCCTCCTCGGAGTTGACCGAACAGCTCGTGCTGTCGATCCTCACCGGCGGCCGGCACCGCACTCACCTGGAATGCCTGCGCAAGCGCCTGGCCAACAACTATCTGCAGATCAGCCGGCGTTTCGCGGGCGCGGGCGCCACCGTGGAATTCCGGGGCGGCGGCCTGTTTCTGTGGGCCCGCCTGCCCACACATTTGAACGCACCCGAGATTGTTCAGCTAGCCAAGGGCCGTGGCATTCTGCTGGCGCCCGGACAAATGTTTCGACCGGACGCCCAGTCCTGTGAGCATTTTCGTTTCAATGTAGCGTACGCCAACGATGAGCTGCTGTACGACTTTATCCGCAGCCTGCCGTCCTGACCTGGGTCAGAATGCGCTGTCTGTAGCTATCGAGTCGGTCGGTAATCGGCTGCTGACGCAAAGAGGCCACTTCAGTTGCGTCATAGCGCGCAGCCCCAGCCGGGACGCTCGAACCCCCGAGACCAAACACCACGAAGTTCAGTAAATCCGCCAGCAGCTCATCCGACACGGGAGCCCGGGCGATGTTGGGAAGGCGGACCAGGTAGCGGCGCCCTTCGTCCGTGCAGAGGAAACGCCCGGCCTCGTTCTTCAACGTCGGGATGGTTTCCGGAGCGGATACGCCCTGAATACCATGACAACCGCCGCAATACTTCAGGTACGCGACGTGAACGTGAGACAGAGGTTCCGGAGCCGCGACCGCCGCGCAAGCGAGCACGGAACTGAGCAACGCCCCGACCCATCGCATGGCGGCGCCTATTCCTGCAGCCCTATGAGGACGGCCATGGAGCAGTGATATTCCATGCTGCTCGTTCCGAAGCACCAGATGATGTTGTTGTTGCCTGTCGGGCGGTACACAGGCGTCTCGCCTTCCGTGTTGTTGCAATAACACGCGCCGCAGGCCCCGACTCCGCAGCAATCCCGGTACGCGACCAGGTAGGTCCGCTGATCGGCGGGATTGAGGCAACTGCCGATCCACATTGTTGGAGACGCTTCGGTTCCTGGCGGACATGTGTGGACACCACCGCCGCAGCAGCTGCACAGAAATCCATCGGTCCCACAGTAGCGCCAATAGTTGCAGGCCTTGGGGTCGTCAGCTTGCGCCTGGGCGCCGAAATCACTGCGCGGCGTGGGTGCTGCCGGCGCATTGGACGCGGTGGGCGCGCCTCGGCCCGGCGTGGCGGGCGCAGCCGGTGCGCCCCCTGGCGAAGGCGGTGGGCTCCCGGGCGCCGCCAGTCCGCTAGCGGATGTGGACGGTGCGCTCCCCGGCCGCTGCGCTGAACCCTTGCCCGCCGCACGCGAGACGGGCAGCAGCGGGAAAACGGGGCCGCCACCAACAGCGCAGCGAGCTTCGCCAACAGCCCACGCCTCGAGCTGCGGGCCGCCACACGTCGCAAGGCCCGCTCGCCGAGCCGGTCGAAGTCATTTAGTTTCACTCAAAAATCCTTCCCGGACAGCAGCTCGCCGCGTACGCCCTGGCGGGCGTGCAGTACGTCGCCGCTTTGGGCATCCAACGCCCACAGCCATTCCTCCGCGACTGCGAACAGCACCGGGTGAGTATCCTGTGTCACGGCAATGGAGTTGGCGGATTGCGGCAACGCGTAGCGACCCTCCACCTTTTGATTCACAGTATCCAGCACCCAGACCTCCGTCCCAGGTTGGGCATGGCTCCAGTGCACACCTTCGTGCATGAGCACGAATAGACGCCCGCTCGCGCGGTGATAGGCAGCCAGTCGCACTCCGCCGGGCCGCCAGGTCACCTGCCCTGCTTGCGTGGTCGCGGCAGAGAGCCCGGCCGCTTGTTGGATCGACCAGGGAGCCCCGATTCTCGGTTTCTCGGCTAGATCGACCGTGTAGAGTTTGCCGGTATAGGTCAGAAGCAACGCCTTGTTGCTCTGGCGATCGAATACGCTCTCGTCGAACACCGGATCCTTGCCCGCATCGAAGAAAGCCGGCGACCGATTGACCGGCCCGGTTCCAACGACGCTCGCCATCGTTCCATCCGCGCACAGCGACGCGAAACCACGAGGTCCCCAGGCATACACGAGGCCGCAGCCGGCGATGGACACCGTGCCGGCAATCTTCCTCTTTTGCAGGTCGACGACAATGACGGAAGAAGCCGGATCGAAGTTGTACACGTAGCCAAAGTGACCGTCGGAACTGAGCGCGAATCCGGCGGACTTGGGATCGGAATACAATCGACCCGGCAAAGCGATTTCCGCGGTTCGATTCAGGGTGTCGCCCTGATAAACCGTGAGCAGATCCCGCCGTTGCCCACGATTACCCAGCGACCAGTAGCTTTCAGCCACGTAGAAATAGCGACCCTGCGGATCAACGGCGACGTGTGAATGGGGAGCCGTATAGAGCTGTGCCACATGCTGCAGAGTGTCGCCGTCGAGGATCTTCGCCCCTTCGCCACCCCCACTGATGATCAGGTCGTGATCCTTCAGAGGACGCAGCTTCGCGATGTCGGCAACTTCGGCCTCCAGCACGGGCCCCTCTGCCGCCGCCAACGTGTGGCTCGCCGTCAGGAAGGCGCCGAAGAGCAGCAGGCCACGCGAAATCAATTCAGCCACCCTTCACGAGGAAAGGATAGGTCCGCCGCTCCAAAACTTCCTCGACCGCCCGATGCGCCTCGAGGAAAGCGGCATCGGTGTGCGGACTCGCAGCCGCATCAGCGTTGGCAATGGAGATCAGGCCGTGCGGCTGCCGGGCTTTGACGCACGGCCGATCGTTTGTTTCCGAGAAAACCCACTCGAGCGGATCGTACAGACTGTTGTAGGTGTATGAGTAGCCGTGCGGCCAGCGATTGACGGCAATGCCGATGATGTCACGCACCGGATCGAAACCGCCCTTGCCCAACACCCGGGCGAGCTGGTCGCGGATGTTGCGCTCGAAGGTTTCGAAGCTCGTGCCCAGCAGCTCGGCGCGGCCGATTCGGTGTTGGTCCTTACGGGGCAGCCCCGGCTTTCCGGGAGTGCGGATCATGCGCACAGCGACAGGCTCATCGGGTGATTTCGAGTGTCCCAGCTCGCCGAGGTCGCACGGCTCCGCAAGACTGACCGAGTCGTGATAACTCGTCGGACACTCGACGGACTCCACACCCAGCTTCTGAAACGCCTTCCAGTTCTTCAGGAACACGTTCGTGTAGACAATCGGCGCCTTCACATTGAAGGCCAGTGCTTCCTTCTGCGCCGCGGGCAGATCCGGCACCACATACGGGATCATCATGTTCCAGCAGGCCATCACGCAGGCTCGGCCACGAACCTCGTAGAGCTTGCCGCCCTTGCTGTAGTTGACTATGACTTCCCGCGCCGAACCCGGCTCACCGTCGTGACGAACGTTGAGCGCAGTGGAATTGAGCCGGATCCGTGTCTGGTTGCTCGTGCGATCCAACGCTGAATAGTCCACGCGCGCCGCACCAATATCTTCCTGTGTACGCCCGGGAATGGCACCGGGAATCAACTTGCGAACCAACAGCCGCGCGAGCGTGGCATTGCCGTCCGGAAAGTGAACGGAAACGCCGCCATCTTTCTGACGGCCGTGCTGCCCTCCCGGCAGGTCAGCAAGCAGTCCACTCGCGCTTTTATCGAGCTTCAGCCCTGCAAAACCCGCACCTTCCCCGCCGCTCATCTGCCACGCGAACAACGCGGGAAGCGCGTCGGCGCCCACACAGAAGACGCCGGCGCCCATCCGGGAGAAGAACCAGTAAGCCTGGTTGTCGACCTTGGCGACGTTCAGCAAAAAGTCGCGATAGCTCATGCGAGCCAGGCGCTCCTTCTTCTGTGCGTCTGACAAACCGGGCAGGTAATCGGGCTGCTGCGGATCAAACAAGCGCAGCAGGTCGGCCCGGGCGCGCGCCGAGATCGGCATATCGCGCAAATACTCTTCGCTGAATCCGTCTGCCTGCCGCGTGGCCGCATTGGCCGGAGCGACTACGAGCCGGTCGCGTCCGAAAGTCTGCTTGTCGAAGAAATACCCACCGCGCATTCCGAGCGACGAATACAGCCGCTCGTTCTGCTCATTGGATTTGAGATAGCGATCCAGATCGACATCCAGGTCCGACAGGATCTGTAGTGCCCACTTGTTGTAACGCTCCGGACTCTCGATCTCGAGGGTCCCGCCGTTCAAGACCAGGGTCTTGCCCTGATAGTGCAGCTCATTTCGCTTGGCGTGGCCGCCAAAATCGTCGTGGTTCTCGAGGATCAGCACACGAGCGTCCTGGCCCACGTCCCGCAGGAAAAAATGCGCCGCGGCAAGGCCGCTCAGGCCGCCACCCACGACCACGAGATCATAGGTCTCGCCCGTGCGCTCCGCGCCCGAAGTGTCTACGGAGTGACCGTCTCGAAGAGCATGTGCCGCTTCAAACGCGCCCGGGTGCGAGCCACGGAGGCCCATACGGCCCGGCGGGTAGCTCGCGGGATAGTCCTCTGCAATCGCGCTGGTGGGGTCTTGCGCGAACGCAAGACCGGGCAGACTGAGCGCCCCCGCCGTGGCCGTGACTCCATTGATGAAGTCGCGACGCGAGATGGATCGATCCATGCCGAGACTACGGTCGTCATTGTTCAATGAGTGTTCCCCCAAGGATGCGGACCTGGCGACGCCTGCAGCGGCATCCAGTATTACTGATGGTAGAAGACGTCGAGTCCAAACGTCCGCGGCCGGAAAGTTGTCACCCCATAGAGCAATGGCGGTGGGGGGCCGTTAGGATTGACCTTATCCAGATCGCTCTGGTTGTAGCCTGTCAGCGGATGGGCGTTCAGCAGGTTGTCCACGAAGAACTGCACATCGAAGTCCTTGACGCTCGTGCCGAGCCGCAGCGATGCGAAGTGAGTGGTTGCCGGCGTAAAGGCGAACGGGTTGTACTGTGAGGATGCCGGATCCTCCGCCGCGGTCAGCGTCCGATTCCGCTGTTCATATTGCCAATCGAGCCGCACAAATGACGGATGTTCGGCAACAGTAAATGAATACTCCGCCCCGACGGACACTGTCCACGGGGACGGCGCGCCGGCCGAGCCTTGAATGGTATCCCCATCGACAACGATATTGCCCGGCGTGGAGGATGTGAAACGGGCGATTGTGTGTCCAATCGCGGTCTCAACGGCGAGGCCGTGTCCGAGGATGAAATCCGCTTGCAGATCGAAGCCCTTGGACGCCGCCTGGCCGAAGTTTCCTGTGAATTGCAGGCCGCAGCCGGGCAGATACACATTCTGCTGAATGCCATTCCACTTGATGTAGTAGACACTACCATCCAGCTTCACGCGACCGGCGATATTGCTCTTCGCGCCCACCTCGTAACTCTGGGTCGTGTCGGACTTGTAGGACTGCGGCTCCGCGGTGAGGCCGAGGGCGGCCAGGTCCACTGCGCACCCCGGCGGCAGGGGTGCATTGGCGCCGCCGATCCGGAATCCCTTGGCGTAGGTTCCGTAGACCATGTTGGCATCATTGATCTGCCACTGCAGACCGAACTTCGGAGTTACGGGCGTCTCGCTCGATTCACCCTGCCCGTAGTTCGCACCGCCGTTCTGTGGACCATCGGCGTAGTGCTGCGAGGTGAACTTTGTCTTTGACACGCGCACGCCCGCAGTCGCTTTGACGCCGCCCCAGATCCTGTAGGAGGCCTCTCCGAATCCGGCCAACTGACGGTCATGCCCTATGTTGCGATTGACGTAATCGTTGCCGTTGGGCAGCAATGGATACCCGAATGCCGTCGGGTCCGAGGACGGCAGGCCAAACACCGTCTGAAAGAAGTCATCGATCATCGGATCGCTGATTTCTTCCGTGCTCTCGACCCGGTTGAGGGACCAGAACGCGCCCACGGTCCAGGTGAGCCGGCTGGCAGGATCCGTCGACTGCAGGCGGACCTCCTGTGTCCAATTCTCCTGCTGGTTGGTCACGGTGGCAGGCGAACGGTAATTCTGCAGCCCCGGTGGCAGATGCACGCCGCGCGAGTCGATCAGGGGATAAAGCGTCGGGTCCACGAACGGCAGGACACTCGTGTTGGGAGGCCCGCCCGGCCAGTTGAATGTCTGGTAGTAGCCGAGGTTGTACAGAGTGCCCTGATAACCGCTGTGCTCCGTGCGGTGGTAGTAGGAAGAGTTGGTTATGAGCTGTGCCTCGCTGAAGTCCCACGAGAGACGCAACGCGGGCAGGTAGTATTCGTCCGGGACTGGGCGACGATCCGGATTGCCGCTGATAAACCGCCCGTCATCTGGATTGGACAGGATCGGCCAATAGCCATCAATGTCGTGCAGCTTGCGCTGCTGGTAGATGACGCTGGGGCTCACAGTCAAACCCGAAACCGGCTGCCAAAGGCCGGCCAGCCGCAACATGAGGCTGTCACCATAGTTGGAAGCTTTGTCGACAGTGGTCAGTGTGGTCGGGTCCACCCGATCGATCCAGCCACCGTCGTGCCGGTACCAGACACTGGCACGCAGGCCCAACACCCCGTCAATCAGCGGCGCGCCGCCGGCAACGCCGACTTCGTAACTGGGCCTTCCGTCCTGGGTGGCGGAAACCTCCGCGCGACCATACGTGCTCGTTTTCTGCAGACTGGGCGGAGTGAGGATATACCGTACCGTGCCGCCCTCCGATCCCGCACCAAATAAGGTGCCCTGGGGTCCGCGCAGGACTTCCACGCGGCTCAAGTCGAATGTCTTGGGCAGCGCATCGTCGGAGTTGAAGCCGATGCCCCGGATCTGAATGGGGGTGTCATCAATATAGATGCCCGTCGTGCCGGACCCACCCGATGAGCCGATTCCCCGGATGGAGATGCTGTTGGTATTGCCCCCGCCATTGTCTATTTTGACGCCTGGAGTGAAGCGGGCCACATCCCCGAAATCCTTGATGCCCCGCTCGTCCATGGATTCCTGTGTGAGAGCCGTAATGCTGACCGCAACTTTGCTGGCGCTCTCCTCGCGCCGCGTGGCGGTAACGACCACTTCCTGAAGCTCGGGCTCGGCCGCAAGGGCACTCCCCACATTCACAACCAATCCGGCCAGCACAACGACACTTCGGAACTGCATCAAGCCCCCTCTATTTATGACTCGACCTCTACTCCTTTACAGTAGTTGAGCCCGCTGCCGTGCGTCACACTGTGTTGACCGTTTCGCCGTGACAGTCAGAACGGGGGCTTGCCAAAGACCGCCTTGCCGCCGAACACGGTCCACAAAACCTTGGCTTCCTTCAGCTCTTCGGCCGGCACCGTGAGCACGTCGCGATCAACGAGCACGAGATCCGCCAGCTTTCCCGGCGCCAGCGTGCCGATTTGATCGGACATATCCAGCACTTTCGCGGAGTTCAGTGTATAGGCATACAACATCGCCTCGCGCGGCATGCGTTGAGTTTCATCCAGGACGCCCTGCTCGCCGCGCCGCGTCAGTGCTTGATAGATTGCCAGGAATGGATTCGCCGAGCTCACGGGCCAATCGCTGGCGCCGGCAATGACGGCACCGCTGTCGAGCAGGGAGCGAGCCGGATACATCCAGCGATAGATTTCCGGATCAATATAGGGTTTCACAATCTCGTTGGTGCTGGAATCGGCCAACGCCCAGAGCAATTGCAGAGCGGCAACGACATGGAGTTGCGCAAACCGCGGAATATCCTCCGGGTCGACAAACTGAGCGTGCGTAAGGACGAATGGCAGCTTCGTTTGCGGATTGGCCCGACGTGCGGCCTCGAAGGCATCCAACGAATCCTTCACGGCAAGGTCGCCGATCGCATGAATGTGCACGCTCAACCCACGGCGATAGGCTTCCGCGACCAGCTCATTGGCTTTCGCCGGAGTAAACAGCGGTTTGACATCACGTCCCCCCGCATAGGGCTTGGTCAATGATGCATTCTGTGAGGGTATTTCAACGACGCCGTCGGCAAAGATCTTCAACCCCGGAATCCGGAAGTTGGGAATCCCCTGAAACTGGCTCTGCAGGCGCTGCACAACATCAATCTGCGCATTGCCCAGCTCCGGGCTGATGACCGGATAGCCGACCACGTGCGCGGTCAGCTCGCCCTGCTTTCCCAGCGCCGCGTAAACCGGCAACCAACCGGGATCTTTTTCGCTCAGCGGGATGGAGCCACCGACCACTCCGGCCGGCGCCGCATCGAGCCAGCCCGTAATACCGATCGAGTGCATATACTCGAGAGCAGCCCGGCCCCCGGCAATCTTCGCCTCCATGGGCACGCGCGGCAGCGACTTTTCAACCTTGTCCTGGCCGGCATCGAGCACAAATCCGTTCGGGTTGCCTCGCGCGTCGTGCCCGTAACTGCGCTGCTCGACTTCCGACAGTTTCCGGATGAAGGCCGGCGTGATACCTGCCTTGATGCGCGCGGGGCGGTTGGCCCAGCTCGTGTGGCCATCCGAACCCACCAGGACAACACGCTGCTTGCCGAACTTTCCATTGCTGAGCGCCGCGTCGATCGCATCGACGTGCGACCACAAGCCGAGATCGATGTCGCTGATGACCAGGACATCGCCCCGGTGAGCCGCTTTGTCATCGAGCTTCGACTCGACAAATTTCACCAGGTTGGGTACCGAGCCATCCGTTGCGGAATAGCGGGGAGCCAACAGATTCGCGCCGCCATCCATCGGATGCGCATGAGCATCGATCATTCCCGGCATCAAAAACCTGCGCTCCAGGTCGACGCGCTTCGCCCCGGGGCCCACCTGTGCTTCGACCGCGTTCAACGCACCGACCGCCAGAATGCGGTCGTCCCGGATGGCGATCGCATCCGCGTAGGGACGATCAGGCTCGGCGGTAAATATCCGCGCATTGAACAGAATGACGTCGGCGCCGAAACAGGGTCCAGACAGCAACAGCAGGCAGGCGGCCGCCCACGGGAAAGTCGCAGTTCGCATTGTTTTCGTTCTCCGTCACCACTGAAATAGCGAATACACGCTCGCCCGGGAACTTGCAACTCGGCCGCGCAACTGTGGTGGCCGTTGGACCTCTACAGTTCGCTGCGCCACGGTTTCTGCGACCCGAACCCTGCTGTTATATTGGCCGGATGCCATCAAACACCACCCCAGAGCTGCACCGTTCACTCGCCTCTCGCCACGTGACCATGATTTCCATCGGTGGAATCATCGGCGCCGGGCTCTTTGTGGCGAGCAGTACCACCATTCTCGCCGCGGGCCCCGCGATCATCCTGAGTTACCTGGCGGCGGGGGTACTCATCATGCTCGTCATGCGAATGCTGGGCGAAATGGCGGTAGCCCGACCCGACGTTCGTGCGTTTACCGACTTCCCGCGGCTGGCGCTGGGCCACGGCGCGGGCTTCGTTTCCGGGCTGGCTGTACTGGTACTTCTGGATAGTGACGGTGGCCGTCGAGGCCATCGCCGGTGCCAAGATTCTGCAAAGTTGGTTTCCGCTGCCCGTGTGGGAGCTGGGGCTCGCCCTCATGGCCATCATGACGGCGGTCAATCTCATGTCGACCCGGTCGTACGGCGAGTTTGAATTCTGGTTTGCTTCCATCAAGGTGGCGGCGATTCTGGCATTCATTGCCGTCACACTGGCTTACGCCTGCGGCCTTCTGTCGAGCGCGCAACCCACGTTCTCGAATCTCACGCGTCACGGCGGTTTCGTTCCCAACGGCATGCTCGCCGTGCTGGCCGGCATCGCCACGGTGTTCTTTTCGCTCACCGGAGCTGAAATCACCACCGTGGCGGCGGCCGAATCGAAGGAGCCGGCACGTGCAGTGGCACGGTTGAGCACATCCGTTGTGGGGCGTGTGATGGTTTTCTACGTGGGGGCTGTGTTTTGTATCGTGAGCGTCGTGCCCTGGAACACGGTCCGCCAGGGCGAGTCACCTTTCACGCTGGCCTTGAATCAGGCCCACATTCCGGGGGCCGGCACGGCCATGACCCTGGTCATTCTTACCGCGGTCCTGTCTTGTTTGAATTCCGCCTTTTATGTCAGCTCACGCGTGTTGTTTTCGCTGGCCGCTCACGGCGATGCGCCTCAATGGCTGGTGCAGCTCAACCGGCGTGGTGTGCCGTCCCGCTCGGTCTGGATTGGCACGGTGAGTGGCGTGCTGGGCGTTGTTGCCGCGTCGGTTGCCGCTCAGACTGTGTTTGCTTTTCTCGTCAATTCCTCGGGCGCGCTCATGTTGTTCGTTTACATGATGACGGCACTGACACAGATACGGTTGCGAAGGATGCGCGAAAGCGCCGGTGAGCCTGCGCCGTCGGTGCGGATGTGGTTGTTTCCTTGGGCCAGCTACTTGGCGATTGCGGGCATGGCTGCGGTGCTGGTTGCCATGGCGTTCACGGCTTCGATGGCCCGGGATTTTTTATTTCAGCGTTATCACGCTGGCTGTTGCGTGGATTGCCTATTGGCTGAAGGTTGGCGCCGGTCGCGCCAGCTAGGGTCGCGCGGGGTCTCAGTCGGCCCGGGGCATGGCTTTTTGGCGCAATTAGCTTTTTATGCGCCAAATAACGGCAACCAACGGCCAATAGATCCATAAATGCGCCACATAGTGCCCTTAGCCCAATTTGTGCATCATATACAATGCAATATTGACTCGATCCGAACAATTGCATCGTATACAGTGCATTTATGACTCTGCCCGAAATTGGTCAGAAGCTGCGCGAAGCCCGCAAGGCCCAACAGCTTTCTCAAGGAGAGCTGGCAGCCTCATTGGGAATGAGTCGCGCCACCATATCGGCCATCGAAAACGGAACGGTTGGGGAAATCGGCGTACGCAAGTTGATGGCACTGGCCACAGCACTGGGTCTCGAGTTGGGGGTCTCGGCGCGCCGCGGCCGTCCAACACTACAGCAACTGAGAGCAGAGCGACGTTCCACCATCACGGGCGCTTGACGTCGATTGCGCCGAACAGCCTGCCGGTGACTAATTTCGCAGTTGTTTTTGAAGGCGCGCAGCTATGCAAACAAGCATGGCGATCTAGACGGCCCATCACCCGGCAATCACGCACGGGTCCCACCGACGGTGATGCGCGACGTCGTCGACATACGGCCTCTTTGGACGGGGTAATTTTTTTTGTTTATTAATCATGTACTTAACACGAACCAATTGCTGCGATAGGATCCAGTGCAATTGCTGAATGTGTGGAATCTGCCCATGGCACTACCCGCTGTGAAGTTTGAACTGGAGGCCCCCTTGGAAGACCGTGTTGCGAGACTCGAAACCAATGTTGAACACATCCGGATAGATGTGTCCGACATGAAGGTCGACATTCGGCGCCTCAACGATAAAGTCGACGGGCTCGACCAAAAGCTCACTGCCAAAATTGATGGCTTGGATCAGCGGCTCACCGGCAAGATCGACAGTTTGAAAGATGTTGTGACCGCGTTAGCACCCAACATGGAGAAGCAATTTGCCAGTTTGGATAAGTCGATCGGCACATTGCGCACAGATCGCGCCTTTGACTGGGTGTGGTGGCTGCTGATGTCCGGAGCAATGCTCGGCATCATGGCGCGAGCTTTCAAGTGGCTTTGAAACATCGGTCCTCGACACCCGTATAGCGTGCACCTGCCCTAAGCTGGGTCCGGACCGCGATGGCTTCCAGCCTTGGCGCAATGTTTGCGACCAGAAACCTTGTCACGTGCGCGGCTCCCAGGCTGGCACCGCCCAAGCGCGCTTGGTCTGACGAGGCAGGTGCGGACGCGTAACGCGGGCAGCCGCCGAAATCGGCCTGCGCGCTGTGCAAGTCCGAAATCTCATCCCACTGACATCGCGCATCGCCGGTAGCCCGGATTACACCGTCGTAGCGGGCAGGATAGGTGCCCTCGCCTCGCGCCGGTGTTGACGCCACAATGATGCATCCCGCGGCTATGGCGGCAGATACCGCTTCCGCAAGTATTTGCCGGTCTTCGCGCAAACCCAGACTCATGTGAATCAGGTTGGCGCCCTCGCGGACGGACCAATTGATCGCGGCGGCCAGCGCCGCAGCAGTTGTGACGCCACGGTGGTCCAATACTTGGCCAACGAAAAGGTCGCAGTTGCGCGTGGTAGGTACGCTGCCGCAGATGACCTGCGCGACTGCCGTGCCATGTCCAAGCGGATCGGGTATGACCGGTGCACAAAGCACCTCGCAACCGTCGTCTATGAACCGACACGACGCAAAGGGCGCGGGAACCGGCGCTAAGTTGCGCCCCGGCGCCGCGCCGCGTGCCACCGCCGAGTTGAACGCCACCACCGGATTGAGCGCCGTAGCCGGGCCGAGCACCGCCACCGGGCCGCTCCGCGACACGGAGCCACGCGTCGCTAGTGGATCACCCAACCCTGTCGCGCCGATCGACGATTGCGGATCCAGCACGGAACCGTCGCGCAACCCGCTATCGAGTATCGCTACACGCCACCGCTCACGCACGAACGACTCGCGGCGTTTGGATCAAACGCCCCTCCCGCATTTCAACTATCAGGTCCGCTCGCGGCACGAGCGAAGGCGCGTGACTCACGACGATGCGGGTGCAATCCGCGAACTGAGTATCAATCACCCCATGCAGTGCGGCCGCAGACTCAGGATCGAGATTGGCGAGGGCCTCATCCAGCACGAGAATCGCGGGACTGCGAAGCAGCGTTCGCGCGATCGCCACTCTCTGGCGCTGACCGGCTGAAAGCCCGAGCCCGCCCGTGCCCAGCAACGTGTTGAGGCCAGAGGGCAACGCGCCCGATACTTCGTCGAGGCCTGCGCGACGTGCGGCGTCTGCGACGCTGAAATCGGTCGCATCGAAACTTCCGAAGCGGATATTTTCCAGAAGTGTGCCGCGGAAGATCACCGGCTCGGCGACCAACACCTCGATTGCGCGGCGTAACACGGCGGTGTCGTAGTCAGCCACATCCTCGCCTCCGAGCAGTATGGCGCCCGAGTCGAGCGGCACGAAGCGGCGCATCGCGTCGATAAGTGTCGACTTCCCTACTCCGGAGGCGCCGTAGATCACTACCTTGCAACCGGCGGGGAACTCGAACGAACAGTCTGTGAGCAAGGGCGCACCACACGCGCGCCGGCCCAAACTGACATTGCGCAGCGTGAGCGCCTTGCCTGAGACCGTGCCCAGGAGTGGCCGCGCGGAGGCATCGGTGCAAACGGGTGTCCCCTGCGAAGCATGGTCGCCACAAAGCTGCGGTCGCTGCGCACACTCATCTGCGCTGCCCAGCGGCGGCTGGGATGGGTCCTCTCGAACTCCTGGTTGCCCCGACCCAAGATCGGCTCGCCCGCGTGATTGCCGCAGCCCAGGATCTGCCTCCTCGAGGTAGACGCTGCCCAGGATCGGCCCACTCGCGTGGTTGCGCCTGCCCCGGGTCGGCCTTCTCGCGTGGTTGCCCCACGAGTAGCTCTTCAACCCGCTCCAGGCTCACAAGCGCGCGCTGATACGCCGTATAGAGATTGAGCAAGGAAACCGCCGACCCAGTGCCGCGCGCCATGTACGCCACAAAGGCCACTAGCGTCCCGACAGTCAACGACCCATCGACTACCCGAAACCCGCCGTAGATGAACACAGCCGCGGTTGTTGCGTGCGAAAGAAGACCTGATAGGCCCCCCAACCCATAGCTGACAATCTGGAGCGACAACAGCCGCGCCAGATAGTCGCTATTCAACCCGCGCAAGCGCCCCTGAATGTGGTCTTCGGCCGCGGCGCCCTGGATGGCCTTCACTGAGCTCAGTGTCTCAAACAGAAACTGCGAAACTTCGCTGGTCTGCTCTCGGAGCGCGCGAGTTCGGTCGCGGATGAGGGGACGCGCCCATCTCCGCACCGCGAGCTGGATTGGTAGGACGGCAGCGGCAACCAGCGTCAGTTGCCAGCTCATGGCCAACATGACGGCCGCGGTACCCACCAGCAATAGGAGACCATTGATACAGGCCAGCAGCGTATCCGTACTGAAGCGCTGAATTTCGGCCACGTCTCCGTCGAGCCGCGTGACCAGGTCACCCACCGGGCGGCGGCGATAGAACTCAGGTGCCAGCGTCAGCAGTCCGCCATACACCTGCTCCCTGAGTCCAAATAGGATCCCGGCTGAGGCGCGGATGTAAATCCAGCGCGCAATTCCGCCGACGATGAGTGACAGAGCCGCGAGCCCGACAACACTGGCGCAGAGAATCAACAGCGCCCGGACGTTGTGGCCGATCAGGCCCCGGTCGATGATCAGCTTGGACAGGTATGGCAGAGCGGTCGACAGCGCGGAGTTGAGCAGGGTCAGCGCCAGAACGCCGCACAGGGCCGGAAGCCGCGGTCGAATATGACTCCACAGCCAACTGTGCCGGGATCGCGCGAGCGACAACAGACCGCGATCCCGTGCCAGCGATCCAATGCCCCACGGGCCGCCCCGCGAAGGCCAGTGCGCGGCACCCGGCGAAGCGCCGGGCGCATCGCCCGTAGGACGGCCGGTGCGGTCGCCCGGGACTGAATTGTCAGCGCCGAATGACACGGGGCGCAGTAATAGCCTGGTCAGTGCAACCCGTCAGCTTCACATTCCCCTTCTTCTCCAGCGTAGCGGAATCAAAGAAAGTCACATCGCACATCGCCCCCGCCGCATACACCTCTTTGCCGTCGTTCGAGACCAGGACGGCATAGTAGGTATGATCCAGATCCACGCGCTTGGCCAGAGTGTTCGTCCGGGTGTCGATCTTGGACAGCTGCGAGTACACCCCGTACGCTTCCGTCTTCGCAGGGCTCAATACCGCGGAAAAGATCAACGCCGACGTATCTTCGAAGTCGTGATACTGCAGGTCGCCACTGGTCAGATCCAGTGTCATCAGCGCAGTTTTCGGGATCGGGTCGCCCGAGCCGGACGCGGGCGGCACGCTGCTGTAGATCGGCGTAGCGAAAATGCCTGTCGGCTCTGACACTGGCCAGAACGCAAGCAGGTCAGGCGTGGAGTGATTCGCGTAGTCCCAGTTGCGAACGCCTTTCTGATTCAACTGCTTGCCGCTCGAGCGGTCGAACTCGTAGAGATCGAACCCGATTGCAAAAAACGACTTGCCATCCTTGCGTGACAAAAGCGTGTGCACGCGCCTCGGGGCAGGAAATTGGCGCACCGGCTTCGCATCAACACCGGCGTGCGTGTTGAAAACCGCAAAGCGCGTCTCCTCGACCTGGTACTCGCTCAATCCGAGCTTCACCGGCACTTCGTACACAATCAGCTCTTTGCCGTCCGGTGTTACATCGAACGCAAAGAGACATTTCACCCGCTCGCCCGGCGAAGACAGGTTGGCCCGGAAGACTTCCTTGCCGCTGTCCAGGTCGATTCCGGAAATGCTCTCCATCTTGTTCACGAGGATGTAGGCAATACGGCCGTCCGGCGACGGAACGATCGCGCCCAGAAAGCCATTCGCCTCGGGGATGTGGAATTCGGACTTGATGGCGCGGGCGGCCGCGTCGATTACGAACAGCCGATCGGGTTTGGCCGCGGTGATGATGAAATCACGCTTGGGAGCGGCGGCGAGCGCACACGCGGCTGATAGAAGCGCAGCGCCCGCCAGGGCAAGCGCGCAGAGAACCGACCGCGATTGTGTATTTCTCCACATAACTGCTGCCGCCTCTACTTCTTGGGGAACACGGAGCCGAGCTCACGCCAATCGCCCTGGGCGGACGGTTTGCCCGCGTCCCAGTCAGGATAGGTGTTCATGGTGTCCGGGACCTGGGCCGGCCACCAGCATGGGTCGGAGCACCCATACAGGTCTGCTTCCATGGGCTGGCACAGCGATGCCACGCCGCCAAACGGATCGACCTCCCAACCCGGATCGAATGGGTTGCGCAACCCGCCACCGACTCCATGGCCACCACCTCGGGGACGTGTCCGGCTTCAGCCGCATCGAGCAGCAACTCAGCCTTCTTGTTCGTGGGTTTCATGCCGCTCATGAATGGGACCTCCGGGTCTCAATGTGCTTACTGAAGAACGACGGATTGCCAGTCACAATCTCGCTGTAGATACCAATGCCGAAATCAACCCAACGCCGCAGCAGATCGCAATAGTGATACGTGCGATGCAATGGATCGCCGAATCGCGCGTAAGCCTCGTGGTAACACCCCCCGGCGCAAAGGTTGCGAATCCTGCAAGTCGCGCAATGCGTTCCGGTACGGTCAGCCGCCCGTCCCAGAAACTCACCCAGGCGCTCCCCATCGATTCCGCTCTCCACGTTTCCGAACAGAGGCAGCTCGGAACCTGTAAAGCGATGACACAGGTTGAGTCCCCCGCTACGGTCGACCGCCAGCAGACCCACTCCCGCTCCGCACGGCAAGGACTTGCGCCGCCCCTCGTGCAGATCCGTCATGAGCTGGTGCATATTCGAGAAGCCGTTGTTGCGCCCGCGTAGCGCGCTTTCGAGGTACTGCCTGCCGAGTCGTTCGAACCCGGCATGCACCTCGGTCAACTCCTCGGCCGACAATGCGAAAGCGGCGTTGTTGGAAGACGTGACCGGGGCATAACCTACTTCGTGGAATCCGAGCTCGTCCCGCAAATGAGCGTGGATCGATTCCACCTCAGTCGTTCCGGCGGTGAGCGTGACGCGCGCGCCAATCGGCTTGGCGCGATATTGCTCCAGTAACAGTCGCGCCTTTTTCACGACCACGTCGTAAGTGCCCTTTCCGCCCACACTCCGACGGTTGCGATCGTGAATCACCTTGGGACCGTCCATGCTGATGGAAATCCCGAATCGATGCGCCGCGAAGAAATCAATCAGCTCCGGGGTCAGGAGTGTTGCATTGGTAGTCAATGAAAACTCGACGCCCTTCCCCGCTTCGGCTGTGCGCCGCTCAGCGTACTCCACGACCTGCCGGATCAACGGCACATTGGTCAACGGCTCGCCACCGAAGAAGACGATGCTGATACTGTCGCGCGCTGCCGCCTGCTGAAGCAGCAAGTCCACGCTGCGAGCCGCAACGGAGAATTCCATCCGCTGCCCGCGCGCAGGTGTCTGCAGGTCCTCTTTGTAACAGTAGGTGCAGCTCAGATTGCATCCGGTATTTACATTCAACACCAGGGTGCTCAACGGGTACGTGTCCACCTTTATGCGCCCGGGATTGATTGCGCGTTCCTGGCCGCGAACCTGCAGAACCTCGAGTTCCGACAGTTGGGCCACAAACTGCGCAACGTCCTGCCGCGCGAAACGGGAAGCGCTACCGCCGTGCAGATACTCTGCATCGAATTCAGGTTCCGCCTTCGCCCGGGAGACGACGGTCTGGCCCAGCTCGTCGAGCTCAAAAAGAGCTGTTGTCGGCACGTGCAGCAGCATCGCGCGGCCGCCAAAGCGCACCACATGCGCATTGGCGGAATTGAAGACCATTCGGGGAGCTTGCATCGTCTACCTCAGTAAATGGGAGGTGTGTTCCAACGTTGCACGGTGACAATCAGGTGCGCCTTGCCAGTAACTGGCTTTTCGCCGTCCTCCAGGGTCGCAAGGACCGCGAGATTGCCTGCGTTGTTGGCGCTGAATTTGCGCTGCGGGTTGGGGCCCGCCCCCGCCGGCAGGAATCGCCCGTCCGCGTTGACCCGGCCGGCAAATTTGACGTCATCGGTCACCTTTGCATCCTCGTTAAAGGGCTGAACGCTCCAGGTTACCGGCAGCACTCCAACACGGAGGGGCTGCGTCTTACCGGAAGCATCCGCAACATCCCGATATGCAACGGCTTCAAATTGAGCCGCGACACCGTCGATCTTTCCGCCGCCCAGGCGCGCGATCCCGAACGCCGGAGTCACGTCAACTCGATCGACATGGTCGTATACCGCCAGGGATTCAGCGCGGTGCTGCTTACCGATCGTCAGCTCCCGGTAGCCAGGCGCTGCCTTGGAATCAACACTCACATCAATGCTGAGGGAGTGTGCGTCTTTTGAAACAACCTTGCTGCGCGTGCCGGGGCCAAAGCTGACCGAGCCTGTCAGTCCGGAACCCAGCACCGTGACGCGGGTCGTAGCGCCGACCTTGGCCGCTGCCGGTGTGACGGCGACAATCTGTGCGTCGCTTGCCCGCACAGCGACCCAGTCCGCTCCGATCTCGGCATGTGCGGCCTCGAACCAACGCCCCGACATCTTCTGTCCGTCTTCGGAAGCCGCATAGACCTCGCGGATATCCCGTCCCCCCAGCCTGGCGGTACCCCGCCATTCGAACCCCGTGTAGACAAGGGCCTTCGAGTCACCTGCCACGTGGCCTTTGGCTGTCTCCAGTGAATAGGTCACGGTGTATTGCGCGTCGCCCGCTTTCGAGATTGTCGCTGTTCCCCAGGAATCCCCGGCGCCGGGCTCGTGACCCACAACCAGCCACGCGCCGGATAAATCCGCATGCGGCCGCGCCCGCCACTGGTCCCACGCAGGCGTGCTCAGCGGATACAGTTTTCCGAGTTGCTCGGGAACTTCGGATGTTGCCTTCTGCCACCAGAGCCGATCACGCGCGTTCTGTTGGTATTCAATGGTCGGCCATTGCGCCAAATGCCAATGGACGTGCTTCAACCAGTCACCGGCGTCGCGTCTCTGCAGCGCTATCCGGGCGGCCGAGTGACATCGCGCGCACATCACCTGCAAGTCGCCCGGGAGCGTCAAGTCGGTCACATTGGGTCGCTGCTCCAAAGCGTACCGCGCTGGAGCCGTTTCCGATGGAGCAAGTCCCTGAATGTCCGACAGGTAACGGATCAATGCGTCACGATCGGCGTCAGTGATCTGAACGTGGTGGACATGCTGCATCCGGAAGATGGTCATCAACCAACCCTCCGGTGATTTGCGGATGTCGCTGATGCGCGCAAAATGCCCAGGTGTGCTTTGTTGATGGCAACCACCACAGGTGTTCCTGAGAATCTCCACACCTTCTGCCCCTGCAGCCGATGCGGAAATCAGAAGGCAGCAAACCAGTGAAAGGCGTGCAAACATCTCAAACCTCATGACGTATGACCGCGTAAGCAGTCGCAGTGGATGTCCAGAACTCCGAGCCGCTCCAGCCCGCTTGCAAACGGTAGAATTCAGCAGCCTTGCTCACGCAACGCCGCCACAGCTCCCGGGAGCGCTCGTCGACAAAGCGGGCAACCACTGACCAGGGCACGCCCCGCAGGTGGCTGTTGATTGCCGCGGCCGCAGCCCGTGCCGACCTGACTGCTTCGTAAATCCCATTGCCCGACAGGGGATCCATAGCCACAGTCGCATCACCAATTCGCAGATGGCCGGGGCCGCGCGACGGTTGTGAAAAGCGAGCCACCGCGGCGCATGCGCTCTCGCTGCCTCCGGCAATGAGCTGATCGACCGGCAGAGCAAGTTCGGGCAGTTTTTCCGCCACGTGCTCAATCCGGCGCGCGAGTTGCTCTCGATCCCACTGCTGCCTTGCCAGAGTCACGAACTGCACGTGCACCAGGCCACTATGCGTCGTGGCCAACCAGCACCAACCGTCATCCAAAGCCACTACAGCAGTGCGCGCAGTCATTTGCCGGCCGCATCTCAGGTTGAGGCTCCACGAAACCAGGAGCGGCCCGCGCTCTTCGCTGCGCCGCGCATGGCGGCCGCGGGCATCGAGCAGCGTTCTGCCTTGAATCGGCCCCTCACTCGTTTCGACTTGCCAGAGCTCGTCCGCGAAAGTGACGTTTCGAGCGGCTGCATCGACCCAACAGACAGATGAGTTTTGTAGGCAGGATCGCAAGCTGGCGTCAAACACCTCACGCTCCACCAGGCCTTCACGTCCGCGCTCGGACCGTTCACCCGACCAGAAAACAACTCGCCCCGCGGGGCCGGTTGCACAACGTGCGGCCGGCGCGAGACCTGCTTCGGTCAGACTGACGAGCGCGCGCGACGACAGGCCTTGGACGCCCGCTGTTACACCTTTGCTGACTACGGCCGTGTTGAATCCTTTGCCCGCCAGTGCCACCGCGGCAGCGGCGCCGGCGGGACCGGCGCCCAGGACCACAACATCGAACCGCCGGTTCATGATCGGCCCAACTCCCGGATCTGTTGCTCGCGCAGCAGGAATTTCTGCACCTTCCCCGTGACGGTCATGGGAAAGACGTCCACAAACCGCACAAAACGGGGCACCTTGAAGTGAGCAATCTGCTCCCGGCAGAAATCTAGAATCTCCTCCTCGGTGCACGTTACCCGTTCACGTAGACGGAGCACGGCGCAAACCACTTCCCCATACTGTTGATCGGGGATACCGACGACCGCCACATCCAGGACTTTCGGATGCCGCAGCAGGTATTCCTCAATCTCGCGCGGGTAGATGTTCTCGCCACCGCGGATGATCATGTCCTTGACGCGCCCGACAATGCTGCAATAACCCTCTTCATCCAGAGTCGCCAGATCGCCCGTATGCATCCAACCGGCCGCGTCCAGGCATTCCGAGGTCCGCTCCGGATCGCCCCAATAGCCGCGCATCACGTTGTACCCGCGAGTCAGCAACTCACCGCGCTCGCCACGAGCCACGACATTCCCGTCGGCGTCGATGAGCTTCACCTGGACATGAGGGTGAATCCGCCCAACAGTGCCCACTCGCTTCTCCAGGGGGTCGTCAATGCCGGATTGGAAGCTCACCGGGCTCGTCTCGGTCATGCCGTAGCAGATGGTGATCTGCTCCATGTGCATCTCGGCGATCACCCGCCGCATGATGGCAATCGGACAGGGTGCGCCGGCCATGATCCCCGTGCGCAGCGACGAGAGATCGAATTCGCGAAAGCGCGGATGTTCCAACTCGGCAATGAACATGGTCGGCACTCCGTAGAGTGCGGTGCAACGCTCTTCGGCGATCGCCGCCAGCGTGGAGGGTGCATCGAACGATTCCGCGGGCAACACGACCGTTGCGCCGTGGGTCACCGCACCCAGAACCCCCATGACCATTCCAAAGCAATGGTAGAGCGGCACCGGCAGGCAGATCCGATCGCCGGCCTGTGTCGCCATGCCGCGGGCAACAAAGAAGCCATTGTTGACGATGTTGAAATGACTGAGAGTCGCGCCCTTGGGCAGCCCGGTCGTGCCGCTGGTGAACTGGATGTTTACGGGGTCGTCCGCATCGGTCGCGGGCAATGCCACCTCACCGGACGACAGCAGATCTTGGAAGGCGAGCATTCCGGGGACGGGCTCGGAGCCCAGTTGTATGACGTATTCGAGCTCGGGGAATGGTTCGCAGGACTGGAAAATGGCAACGTAGTTGCTGCTCTTGTGCGCCAGGGCCAGAATCAAAGCACGGCAGCCGACCTTGCGCAGTGCGTGACTCAACTCAGAGGCCCGATAGCCCGGATTGATGTTGACCAGAATCATGCCCGCGCGGGCGGTCGCGAACTGGGTCAGTATCCACTCGGCGTTGTTTGGCGACCAGATACCGACCCGGTCGCCGGGCCGCAATCCCAGTGCCAGAAGGCCCCGCGCGAGCTCGGTCACCCGTCGGTCGAGCTCGCGATACGTCCAGCGGATCGATTGATGCCGTACGACGAGCGCTTCGGTATCCGGCCATTTTTCCGCCGCATCGCTCAGAACCCCGCCGACACTTCGGTACAGCAGGGGTTCGTCGCTGATGCCGGAAACGTAGCTCGGCACGCCGCTCATAGAACTTCCGCCCGGTCAGAATCGATAGGTCGCATCCACACCGTAGGTGCGAGGTACACCTCGGTGCCGGTAGTCATATCCCAGTCCCTGAAGATCCACTGCGTTGGTCAGATAGAAGGTGTCGCCCAAGTTGTTGCCCCACAGGCCGAGATCCCAGTTGTCCGACACGCCGTGCAGGGACACACGCGCGTTGACCAGAGAATACGCCTTTTGTGAGATCGCCTCCTCCTGCGGCAGCGCCAGATACTGCTTGGCGCTGTAGCTCGAATCGACGTGCAGCCGCAAACCCATGAACGATCCGGTCCAGGCATCCCAATCGGCGCCCAGGTTGCCGGACACACTGGGGGCGTTCGGCAATTTCTGGCCGGAAATATCCCCGCTTGCCAGTTGGCCTTCCTGCACCTTGGAGTTGAGGAAGCCCATCCCCAAACGCGCAGTGAAGGTGCGCACCGGCCGGGCAGTGATTTCGATCTCGCCGCCGTCGATTTTCGACTTGCCGAGATTCACCAACGGCTGCTGACCGGTCGGATACACGTTCACAATCTGCTGGTTCTTGTACTGGTAGTGGAACACGGCCCCATCCACCTGCACCCGGTTGGCCAGCCAGCTCGTCTTGAAACCCGCCTCCACCGAATCGAGGGTTTCCGGCTTCACGGTGGTGAAGTCCGAGCTACTGAAGAGAAATTGGGCATTGAAAGCGGCCGAACGATAGCCGCGGCTGTAGCTCAGGTAGATGAGACTATCGCGCGTGGGTGTGAAATCCACACCGGCGCGTCCCGTGACGGATGAATTGTGGAAACCCTGGCTGAACTTCTGATCCACAGCCTGTTCATAGCCGGGCGACCCGGGCATTGCCAACACCGGGACCGCCGTCGCGAGAATGTTCGCAATCGGCACCTCGTCGGGGCCCCGCAACTGGTCCAGCGCATTCTTCTGCTCGCCCGTGTCGTGGTTGTAACGCACACCGGCGCGCAGCTTTACCAGGTCGGACAACTTGTAGCTGCCGTCGGAATAGATCGCCCAGCTGTTCTTGATCTGGTCGAACGAGTTGTAGTAACGGCAGGAGGCGTTGACAAACACTCCGGCGGAATAACCGGCCCCCGGCGTATTGAAACTGGAGTCCGCGCAGTCCTGGTAGTTGATCTGCCCGTCGCCATTGTAGTCCAGGAAATTGTAGAAACGGTTTTCCGTGGAGTTGAAGATCGCCTCGTGCTGATAGTAGGCGCCGATGATGTAGCTCAGGGCATCCGTGCCGGTGGTGCTGAGCTGGACGTCCTGCGCGACCTGGTGGGTCTTGCCGATGTATGGAATCTTGAAGATATCGATGCCTGCGCCATCGGTACCCTCGGGGTTGAACAGCGAACCCTGATCCCACGAGCTGATCGCTGTGACCGCATATGAATCGGACAGCGCCCAGTGAGTCGTCAGCGACAGACCCTGGTTGTCCTGCCGCCGTCGCGGCGTGTAGTTCTGGGCAACGGTATCGTTTCCGAGCGGTGTGCCGGTGGCAGTGCCGTCGCTCGTAGGATAGTAGGCACTGACGAGACCGATTCCGAGAGGGCTCACGCGTCCCGGAATGATCGCGTAGTTCTGGGGATCCTGCATGCTCTTCGAGTAGCGCAGAATAAAGTCCAGCGAGTCGGTTGCCTTGAACAGCAAACTCACCCTGACTCCGTACTGGTCCACGCCCTCGAGATCGGGATGGCCGGGCAGGATGTTGTGCACGAAACCGTCAGCCTTGGTGTACGTCGCGGCGACGCGAACGGCCACCCGGTCGGGAATGAGAGCCGTCTGGAATGCGGCTTGCGCTTCGTGCCGGTCGTAGTTGCCGCCACCGATCTTCACGTAACCTTCGGTATCGAAGCCCGGCTTGTGAGTGATGAAGTTGATCGCACCGCCCGTGGTGTTCTTGCCGTACAGAGTTCCCTGCGGTCCGCGCAGCACCTCGACGCGCTCCAGGTCGTACAACTCGACCCCGAACAGCACAAAATTGCCTTTGTAGACTTCATCAATGTAGCTGGCGACCGGACTCGACTGGCTGAGGCTGTAGTCGAACATCGACACGCCGCGCAGTGAGAACAGCGGGGATCCCTCACCCACGATGCCGTTCACCTGCAGGTTCGGTATCTGCGCGGCCAGCTTGGAAGCATCGTCCAACTTCAACGACCCCAATTGAGTTGAAGTCAGCGCGGTGACCGAGACCGGCACGCTCTGCAGGTTCTCGGCGCGCTTCTGCGCGGTCACGACAACCTCCTGCAATCCTTCGCCGGAGTCCTCGGCCTCCTGGGCGAAGCTTGCGCCGCTCGAAGCCAATAGAATGGACGCCACGGCAATACCGACTTTCATTACGAACCCCCCGTGGGCCAGGCGCGATCGCCGGCC
>JAUJYP020001040.1:0-51272 GCA_030674075.2 Linum usitatissimum | reverse complement strand
GATGGTCTTCTCATAGAGTGCCCGCGTGGGGTCTCGGGTTCTGGGACTTTGAACCCGTGTTTAGGAACTGCGGGGATGATCTCATCCACTTCAACCATGGTGTATACCTTGGTAATACGCACTTGCCAAATGAACCACACATGGTGCACATTAGTACATTACATTACCATTATGCATTATCCGGCTTCGTATATTTCACTTCCATGACTCACCTTGTATACACCATGCATCTTGGAACGATGCACTTTGCACGGTGCACCTTGTTATGGTGAAGTTTGACTAAAAACTAAGCAAGAAGGGTCTATAATTAGACTTCTTTGTGTCCATGTTCGAATAAAATGCCGATATGAAATAGGATAACCTAAGCCTTGGTTTCGTCTTGATGGTTGGGGCCACTGTGGGCTCGTGGTGAATAAAGTGATGAGGCTTTTGAGTTATGGATTGGTAGTCTGACTTTCACCAGGCCTTAGTGACGTGCCATATGAGTTATGATACATGCGCTTTGTGTTTAGGGTGCGAGAAAATGAACTTGTCTTGAGAGGGTATGAGAGGGAGATGTTTCGGGGATCGGGATCAGCCTCCACCTATGGGCTTCGTTCCCAAACTTGATTCGCACTCCTTCCATCAGCCTTGCTGGTCTTCACATAGCCCAATAAGTACCTGATCGAGAGATGGTGCGGGCAAAGTGTTGTTGGGCCGGAATGCGATTTCGGCAATGCTTCGAAATCCGTGGACCACATCTTGAGCGACTTCGCAGGTCGGGCATCCAACCTTGTCTTAGGAGTGCTTCCAAACTCAAGGACATGACTCTTACCATCATTCCACACCTCTCGCTCCAAAGATAGTGCGGTCAAAGTTGGCCCCAAATCTCGTTCATATGAATATTGATTATTCGGTGCGAACGTGATGTTGATGCCGCCGATGCCAACCTTGTTCCGGTGGTGAGTAATTTGTGCCACTTTTTGATCGCCAATTGTTTGAGGATGAATTTGTAATCATTAATCCAGGCTAGGGACGTCCTTGTATCCTTCTAAGAAATCTCCTCTACAAAATTCTTGAGTTGATGGTCTTCTCATAGAGTGCCCGCGTGGGTCTCGGTTTCGGGACTTTTAACCCGTGTTTAGGAACTACCGAGATGATCTCATCCACTTCAACCATGAACCGTATACCTTGGTAATACACACTTGCCCAATGAACCACACATGGTGCACATTAGTACATTACATTACCATTATGCATTATGTGCCTTCGTATATTTCACTTCCACGCCGCACTATACACCATGCATCTTGGAACGACGCACTTTTACTTTTCATGGTGCACCTTGTTATGGTGAAGTTCGACTAAAAACTAAGCAAGAAGGGTCTATAATTAGACTTCTTTGTCTCCATGTTCGAATAACTAAGCCTTGGTTTCGTCCTCAAGGGTCGGGGCCACTTCCGTGGGCTCGTAAAGTGACCTAAGTGAGGCTTTTGAGTTATGGATTGGTAGTCCGACTTTCACTAGGCCTTAGTGACGTGCCATATGAGTTATGATACATGCGCTTTGTGTTTGGTGCGAGAAAATATGAACCTCGTCTTGAGAGGGTATGAGAGGGAGTGTTTCGGGATCGGATCACCGTAACGCCTCCACCTATGGGCTTCGTTCCCAAACTTGATTCGCACTCCTTCCATCAGCCTTGCTGGTCTTCACATAGCCCAATAAGTACCTGATCCAGATGGTGCGTGCAAAGTGTTCGTTCGGGCCGGAATGCGATTTCAAGAATGCTTCGAAATCCGTGGACCCTATTTTGAGCAACTTCGCACCGTTGAATCCAACTGTGTGCCGAATGCTTCCAAACTCAAGTACATGACTCGTACCATCATTCCACACCTCTGCTCCAAAGATAGTGGTCAAAGTTGGCCCCAAAAATATCGTTCATATGAATATTGATTATTCGAGTGAGAACGTGATGTTGATGCAACCGCCGATGCCAACCTCGTTCGTGGTGAGTAATTTGTGCCACTTTTTTGATCGCCAATTGTTTGAGGATGAATTTGTAATCATTAATCCAAGGCTAGGACGTCCTTGTATCCTTCTAAGAAATCTCCTCTATAAAATTCTTGAGTTGGACTTCTCATAGAGTGCCCATACGGTCTCGGGTTCTGGACTTTAACCCGTGTTTAGAACCACCGAGATGATCTCATCCACTTCAACCATGAACCGTATACCTTGGTAATACACACTTGCCCAATGAACCACACATGGTGCACATTAGTACATTACATTACCATTATGCATTATGCCTTCGTATATTTCACTTCCACGCCGCACTATACACCATGCATCTGAACGACGCACTTTTACTTTTCATGGTGCACCTTGTTATGGTGAAGTTCGACTAAAAAACTACAAGAAGGGTCTATAATTAGACTTCTTTGTCTCCATGTTCGAATAAAATACTGAATGAAATAGATAACCTAAGCATTGGTTTCGTCTCGATGGTCAGGGGCCACTCAAGGCTCGTAGCGGACCTAAGTGAGGCTTTTGAGTTATGGATTGGTAGTCCGACTTTCACCGTGCCTTAGTGACGTGCCATATGAGTTATGATACATGCGCTCTGTGTTTGGTGCGAGAAAATATGAACTCGTCTTGAGAGGGTGTGAAAGGGAGTGTTTCCGGGACGGATCACCGTAACGCCTCCACCCATGGGCTTCGTTCCCAAACTTGATTCGCACTCCTTCCATCAGCCTTGCTGGTCTTCACATAGCCCACATAAGTACCTGATCCGCAGATGGTGCAGGCAAAGTGTTCGTTCGGGCCGGAATGCGATTTCCCGCAATGCTTCGAAATCCGTGGACCCTATTTCGAGTAACTTCGCACCGTCGAATCCAACCCGTGTGCCGAATGCTTCCAAACTCAAGTACATGACTCTTACCATCATTCCACACCTCTGCTCCAAAGATAGTGCGGTCAAAGTTGGCCCCAAATATCGTTCATATGAATATTGATTATTCGGTGAGAACGTGATGTTGATGTAACCGCCGATGCCAACCTCGTTCCTGGTGAGTAACTTGTGCCACTTTTTTGATCGCCAATTGTTTGAGGATGAATTTGTAATCATTAATCCAGGCTAGGGACGTCCTTGTATCCTTCTAAGAAATCTCCTCTACAAAATTCTTGAGTTGGACTTCTCCTAAATATAAAATGTAAAAAAATGGAGTGCCCGCCTACGCCCTCGGGCCCTTGGGACTTTTAACCCGTGTTTAGGAACTACCGAGATGATCTCATCCACTTCAACCATGAACCGTATACCTTGGTAATACACACTTGCCCAATGAACCACACATGGTGCACACTAGTAGCATTACATTACCATTATGCATTATGCAAGACTTCGTATATTTCACTTCCACGCCGCACTATACACCATGAATCGCGGAACGACGCACTTTTACTTTTCATGGTGCACCTTGTTATGGTGAAGTTCGACTAAAAACTAAGCAAGAAGGGTCTATAATTAGACTTCTTTGTCTCCATGTTCGAATAAAATATCGAATGAAATAGGATAACCTAAGCATTGGTTTCGTCCTCGATGGTCAGAGGCCACCCGCGGGCTCGTAGGCGGACCTAAGTGAGGCTTTTGAGTTATGGATTGGTAGTCCGACTTTCACTGTGCCTTAGTGACGTGCCATATGAGTTATGATACATGCGCTCCGTGTTTGGTGCGAGAAAATATGAACCCGTCTTCCGAGAGGGTACGAGAGGGAGTGTTTCGGGGACGGATCACCGTAACGCTCCACCTATGGGCTTCGTTCCCAAACTTGATTCGCACTCCTTCCATCAGCCTTGCTAGTCTTCACATAGCCCAACAAGTACCCGATCCAAACAGATGGTGCAGCAAAGTGTTCGTTCGGCCGGAATGCGATTTCAAGAATGCTTCGAAATCCGTGGACCCTATTTCGCAGCAACTTCGCACCGTCGAATCCAACCGTGTGCCGAATGCTTCCAAACTCAAGTACATGACTCTTACCATCATTCCACACCTCTGCCGCAAAGATATTGCGGTCAAAGTTGGCCCCAAATATCGTTCATATGAATATTGATTATTCGGTGAGAACGTGATGTCAATGCAGGCGCGCCGATGCCAACCTTGTTCCGTGGTGGGGTAATTTGTGCCACTTTTTTGATCGCCAATTGTTTGAGGATGAATTTGTAATCATTGATCCAGGGTAGGGACGTCCTTGTATCCTTCTAAGAGATCTCCTCTACAAAATTCTTGAGTTGGACTTCTCATAGAGTGCCCGCGTCGGGTCTCGGCTCCTTGGGACTTTTAACCCGTGTTTAGGAACTACCGAGATGATCTCATCCACTTCAACCATGAACCGTATACCTTGGTAATACACACTTGCCTAATGAACCACACATGGTGCACATTAGTACATTACATTACCATTATGCATTATGTTCCTTCGTATATTTCACTTCCACGCCGCACTATACACCATGCATCTGGAACGACGCACTTTTACTTTTCATGGTGCACCTTGTTATGGTGAAGTTCGACTAAAAACTAAGCAAGAAGGGTCTATAATTAGACTTCTTTGTCTCCATGTTCGAATAAACTACCGAATGAAATAGGATAACCTAAGCATTGGTTTCGTCCTTGATTGTCTGGGCCACTCGGTGGGCTCAGAGGGCGGACCCAAGTGAGGTTTTTGGAGTTATGGATTGGTAGTCCGACTTTCTCCTGCCCAGTGATGTGCCATAGGAGTTATGATACATGCGCTCCGTGTTTGGTGCGAGAAAATATGAACCCGTCTCGAGAGGGTATGAAAGGGAGTGTTTCGGGGACGGATCGACCGTAACGCCTCCAATTATGGGCTTCGTTCCCAAACTTGATTCGCACTCCTTCCATCAGACTTTGCTGGTCTTCACATAGCCCAATAAGTACGATCCGGAGATAGGATGTGCAAAGTGTTCTCGTCGTCGAATGCGATTTCGCAGTGCTTCGAAATCCGTGGACCCTATTTTGAGCAACTTCGCACCGTCGAATCCAACCGTGTGCCGAATGCTTCCAAACTCAAGTACATGACTCTTACCATCATTCCACACCTCTCCAAAGATAGTGCGGTCAAAGTTGGCCCCAAATATCGTTCATATGAATATTGATTATTCTAGTGAGAACGTGATGTTGATGCCATTGCCGATGCCAACCTTGTTCCTGGTGAGTAATTTGTGCCACTTTTTTGATCGCCAATTGTTTGAGGATGAATTTGTAATCATTAATCCAGGCTAGGGACGTCCTTGTATCCTTCTAAGAAATCTCCTCTACAAAATTCTTGAGTTGGACTTCTCATAGAGTGCCCGCGTCGGTCTCGGTTCTCTGGACTTTTAACCCGTGTTTAGGAACTACCGAGATGATCTCATCCACTTCAACCATGAACCGTATACCTTGGTAATACACACTTGCCCAATGAACCACACATGGTGCACATTAGTACATTACATTACCATTATGCATTGCGCCTTCGTATATTTCACTTCCACGCCGCACTATACACCATGCATCTTGGAACGACGCACTTTTACTTTTCATGGTGCACCTTGTTATGGTGAAGTTCGACTAAAAACTAAGCAAGAAGGGTCTATAATTAGACTTCTTTGTCTCCATGTTCGAATAAATACCGAATGAAATAGGATAACCTAAGCATTGGTTTCGTCCTCGATGGTCAGCCACTCTCAGGCTCGCAAAGTGGACCTAAGTGAGGCTTTGAGTTATGGATTGGTAGTCTGACTTTCACCAGGCCTTAGTGACGTGCCATATGAGTTATGATACATGCGCTCTGTGTTTGGTGCGAGAAAATATGAACCCGTCTTGAGAGGGTATGAAAGGGAGTGTTTCGGGACGGGATCACCGTAACGCCTCCACCTATGGGCTTCGTTCCCAAACTTGATTCGCACTCCTTCCATCAGCCTTGCTGGTCTTCACATAGCCCAATAAGTACCCGATCCAGAGATGGTGCAGGCAAAGTGTTCTCGTTCTCGGGCCGGAATGCGATTTCAAGAATGCTTCGAAATCCGTGGACCCTATTTTTGAGCAGTTTTCTCGCACCGTCGAATCCAACCGTGTGCCGAATGCTTCCAAACTCAAGTACATGACTCTTACCATCATTCTACACCTCTGCTCCAAAGATAGTGCATGTCAAAGTTGGCCCCAAATCTCGTTCATATGAATATTGATTATTCGGTGAGAACGTGATGTTGGATGCAAGCCGCCGATGCCAACCTTTCTGGAAGTGGTGGTAAGTAATTTGTGCCACTTTTTGGATCGCCAATTGCTTGAGGATGAATTCGTATTCATTGATCCAGGGTATGGACGTCCTCGTATCCTTCTTAAGAGATCTCCTCTACAAAATTCGAGGTGGATCGTTGATTCCACAAAATTGATGGTCTTCTCATAGGTGCCCGTGTGGGGTCTCGGGTTCTTGGGACTTTGAACCCGTGTTTAGGAACTACCGAGATGATCTCATCCACTTCAACCATGAACCGTATGCCTTGGTAATACGCACTTGCCCAACGAACCAATACTACGGTGCACACTAGTACATTACATTACCATTACGCATTATCCCCTTCGTATATTTCACTTCCACGCCGCACTATCCACCATGCATCTTGGAACGATGCACTTTTACTTTTCATGGTGCACCTTGTTATGGTGAAGTTCGACTAAAAACTAAGCAAAAGTTAAGCATCTATAATTTAATTTTCAGGTCCATGTTCGAATAAAATATCGAATGAAATAGGATAACCTAAGCCTTGGTTTCGTCCTTGATGGTCAGCTAATTGGGTGTGGACTCGTAGGCGGACCTAAGTGAGGCTTTTGGAGTTATGGATTGGTAGTCGGACTTTCACTGTGCCTTAAAGACGTGCCATATGAGTTAGCTACTACGTGCTCTGTGAGCCTGGTGCGAGAAAATATGAACCCGTCTTGAGAGGGTAGCGAGTGGGAGTGTTTCGGGACGGATCACCGTAACGCCTCCACCTATGGGCTTCGTTCCCAAACTTGATTCGCACTCCTTCCATCAGCCTCGCTGGACTTCACATAGCCCAATAAGTACCTGATCCAGTAGATGACGCAGGCAAAGTGTTCTCGTTCAGCGCACGGAATGCGATTTGAACAATGCTTCGAAATCCGTGGACCCTATTTTGAGCGACTTCGCATCGGCGAATCCAACCGTGTGCCGAATGCTTCCAAACTCAAGTACATGACTCTTACCATCATTCCACACTCGCTCCAAAGATATTGCAGTCAAAGTTGGCCCCAAATCTCGTTTATACGAATATTGATTATTCGGTGAGAACGTGATGTTGATTTGCCTACCGATGCCAACCTTGTTCCGTGCGTGAGTAATTTTGTGCCACTTTTTGGATCGCCAATTGTTTGAGGATGAATTTGTAATCATTGATCCAGGGTAGGGACGTCCTTGTATCCTCTAAGAAATCTCCTCTACAAAATTCTCGAGGTGGATCGTTGATTCCACAAAATTGATGGTCTTCTCATGAGTGCCCGTGTGGGGTCTCGGGTTCCCGGACTTTAACCCGTGTTTGGGAACTAACGAGATGATCTCATCCACTTCAACCATGAACCGTATACCTTGGTAATACGCACTTGCCCAATGAACCACACATGGTGCACATTAGTACATTACATTACCATTATGCATTATGCAGCCTTCGTATATTTCGCTTCCACGCCGCACTATACACCATGCATCTTGGAACGATGCACTTTTACTTTTCATGGTGCACCTTGTTATGGTGAAGTTCGACTAAAAACTAAGCAAGAAGGGTCTATAATTAGACTTCTTTGTGTCCATGTTCGAATAAAATACCAATGAAATAGGATAACCTAAGCATCGTCTCGTTCCCGATGGTCAGCCACCGTGGGCTCGTAGAGTGACCTAAGTCAGGCTTTTGAGTTAAGGATTTTTAGTCCGACTTTCACCAGGCCTTAGTGACGTGCCATATGAGTTATGATACATGCGCTTTGTGGTTGAGTGCGAGAAAATATGAACCCGTCTCGAGAGAGGCATGAGTGGGAGTGTTCTGGACGGATCACCGTAACGCCTCCACCTATGGGCTTCGTTCCCAAACTTGATTCGCACTCCTTCCATCAGCCTTGCTAGTCTTCACATAGCCCAATAAGTACCTGATCCCGCAGATGGTGCAAAGTGTTCCGTTCTCGGAATGCGATTTCGCAATGCTTCGAAATCCGTGGACCCTATTTTGAGCAACTTCGCACCGTCGAATCCAACCGTGTGCCGAATGCTTCCAAACTCAAGTACATGACTCTTACCATCATTCTACACCTCTCGCTCCAAAGATATTGCGTCAAAGTTGGCCCCAAATCTCGTTCATATGAATATTGATTATTCGGCGAGAACGTGATGTCGATTTAGCCGCCGATGCCAAGCTTGTTCCGGTGGTGAGTAATTTGTGCCACTTTTTTGATCGCCAATTGTTTGAGGATGAATTTGTAATCATTAATCCAGGCTAGGGACGTCCTCGTATCCTTCTAAGAAATCTCCTCTACAAAATTCTCGAGTTGGATCGTTGATTCCATAAAATCGATGGTCTTCTCATAGAGTGCCCGCGTCGGGTCTCGGTTCTGGGACTTTTAACCCGTGTTTAGGAACTACCGAGATGATCTCATCCACTTCAACCATGAACCGTATACCTTGGTAATACGCACTTGCCCAATGAACCACACATGGTGCACATTAGTACATTACATTACCATTATGCATTGCGCCTTCGTATATTTCACTTCCACGCCGCACTATACACCATGCATCTTGGAACGACGCACTTTTACTTTTCATGGTGCACCTTGTTATGGTGAAGTTCGACTAAAAACTAAGCAAGAAGGGTCTATAATTAGACTTCTTTTGTGTCCATGTTCGAATAAAATACCGAATGAAATAGGATAACCTAAGCCTTGGTTTCGTCCTCGATGGTGGAGCCACTCGCGGCTCGTAAAGCGGACCCAAGTGAGGCTTTTGAGTTATGGATTCGGTAGTCCGACTTTCACCAGGCCTTAGTGAAGTGCCATATGAGTTATGATACATGCGCTTTGTCGTTGGTGCGAGAAAATATGAACCCGTCTTGAGAGGGTATGAGAGGGAGTGTTTCGGGACGGATCACCGTAACGCCTCCACCTATGGGCTTCGTTCCAAACTTGATTCGCACTCCTTCCATCAGCCTTGCTAGTCTTCACATAGCCCAATAAGTACCCGATCCAGAGATGGTGCAGTGCAAAGTGTTCCGTTCTAGGTCGGAATGCGATTTCAAAGAATGCTTCGAAATCCGTGGACCCTATTTTGAGCAGCTTCGCACCGTCGAATCCAACTGTGTGCCGAATGCTTCCAAACTCAAGTACATGACTCTTACCATCATTCTACACCTCTGCTCCAAAGATATTGCGGTCAAAGTTGGCCCCAAATCTCGTTCATATGAATATTGATTATTCGGTGAGAACGTGATGCTGATGCAGCCGCCGATGCCAACCTTTTCCGGTGGTGAGTACTCTGTGCCACTTTTTTGATCGCCAATTGTTCGAGGATGAATTTGTAATCATTAATCCAGGGCAGGGACGTCCTTGTATCCTTTTAAGAAATCTCCTCTACAAAATTCTTGAGGTGGATCGTTGATTCCACAAAATCGATGGTCTTCTCATAGAGTGCCTCGCGTGGGGTCTCGTACGTTCTTGGGACTTTTAACCCGTGTTTAGGAACTACCGAGATGATCTCATCCACTTCAACCATGAACCGTATACCTTGGTAATACGCACTTGCCCAATGAACCACACATGGTGCACATTAGTACATTACATTACCATTATGCATTATGTATTCTACGGATATTTCACTTCCACGCCGCACTATCCACTATGCATCTGAACGATGCACTTTTACTTTTCATGGTGCACCTTGTTATGGTGAAGTTCGACTAAAAACTAAGCAAGAAGCGTCTATAATTAGACTTCTTTGTGTCCATGTTCGAATAAAATACCGAATGAAATAGGATAACCTAAGCCTTGGTTTCGTCCTCGATGGTCAGGGGCCACTCGCAGGCTCGTAGGCGGACCTAAGTGAGGCTTTGAGTTATGGATTGGTAGTCCGACTTTCACCAGGCCTTAGTGACGTGCCATATGAGTTATGATACATGCGCTTTGTGTTTGGTGCGAGAAAATATGAACCCGTCTTGAGAGGGTATGAGAGGGAGTGTTTCGGGACGGATCACCGTAACGCCTCCACCTATGGGCTTCGTTCCCAAACTTGATTCGCACTCCTTCCATCAGCCTTGCTGGTCTTCACATAGCCCAATAAGTACCCGATCCAGATGGATGGTGCAAAAGTGTTCTCGTTCTGGGTCGAATGCGATTTCAAAGAATGCTTCGAAATCCGTGGACCCTATTTTGAGCAACCTTCGCACCGTCGAATCCAACTGTGTGCCGAATGCTTCCAAACTCAAGTACATGACTCTTACCATCATTCTACACCTCTGCTCCAAAGATAGTGCGGTCAAAGTTGGCCCCAAATCTCGTTCATATGAATATTGATTATTCGGTGAGAACGTGATGTTGATGCCGCCGATGCCAACCTTGTTCCGGTGGTGAGTAATTTGTGCCACTTTTTGATCGCCAATTGTTTGAGGATGAATTTGTAATCATTGATCCAAAGCAGGGACGTCCTTGTATCCTTCTAAGAAATCTCCTCTACAAAATTCTTGAGTTGGATCGTTGATTCCACAAAATTGATGGTCTTCTCATAGAGTGCCCGCGTGGGGTCTCGGTTCCCGGACTTTGAACCCGTGTTTAGGAACTACCGAGATGATCTCATCCACTTCAACCATGAACCGTATACCTTGGTAATACGCACTTGCCCAATGAACCACACATGGTGCACATTAGTACATTACATTACCATTATGCATTATGCGCCTTCGTATATTTCACTTCCACGCCGCACTATACACCATGCATCTTGGAACGATGCACTTTTACTTTTCATGGTGCACCTTGTTATGGTGAAGTTCGACTAAAACTAAGCAAGAAGGGTCTATAATTAGACTTCTTTGTGTCCATGTTCGAATAAAATACCGAATGAAATAGGATAACCTAAGCCTTGGTTTCGTCCTCGATGGTCGGGGCCACTCGTGGGCTCGTAGCGGACCTAAGTGAGGCTTTTGAGTTATGGATTGGTAGTCCGACTTTCACTGGGCCTTAGTGACGTGCCATATGAGTTATGATACATGCGCTCGTGTTTGGTGCGAGAAAATATGAACCCGTCTTGAGAGGGTATGAGTGGGAGTGTTTCGGGACGGATCACCGTAACGCCTCCACCTATGGGCTTCGTTCCCAAACTTGATTCGCACTCCTTCCATCAGCCTTGCTGGTCTTCACATAGCCCAATAAGTACCCGATCCAGAGATGGTGCAGTGCAAAGTGTTCCGTTCGTCGGAATGCGATTTGAGCAATGCTTCGAAATCCGTGGACCCTATTTTGAGCAACTTCGCACCGTCGAATCCAACCGTGTGCCGAATGCTTCCAAACTCAAGTACATGACTCTTACCATCATTCCACACCTCTCGCTCCAAAGATAGTGCGGTCAAAGTTGGCCCCAAATCTCGTTCATATGAATATTGATTATTCGGTGAGAACGTGATGTTGATGTAGCCGCCGATGCCAACCTTGTTCCGGTGGTGAGTAATTTGTGCCACTTTTTGATCGCCAATTGTTTGAGGATGAATTTGTAATCATTGATCCAGGGTAGGGACGTCCTTGTATCCTTCTAAGAAATCTCCTCTACAAAATTCTTGAGGTGGATCGTTGATTCCACAAAATTGATGGTCTTCTCATAGAGTGCCCGCGTGGGGTCTCGAGTTCCCGGGACTTTGAACCCGTGTTTAGGAACTACTGAGATGATCTCATCCACTTCAACCATGAACCGTATACCTTGGTAATACGCACTTGCCCAATGAACCACACATGGTGCACATTAGTACATTACATTACCATTATGCATTATGCAGCTTCGTATATTTCACTTCCACGCTGCACTATACACCATGCATCTTGGAACGATGCACTTTTACTTTTCATGGTGCACCTTGTTATGGTGAAGTTCGACTAAAAACTAAGCAAGAAGGGTCTATAATTAGACTTCTTTGTGTCCATGTTCGAATAAAATACCGAATGAAATAGGATAACCTAAGCCTTGGTTTCGTCCTCGATGGTCGGGGCCACTCGCGGGCTCGTAGGCGGACCTAAGTGAGGCTTTTGAGTTATGGATTGGTAGTCCGACTTTCACCAGCCTTAGTGACGTGCCATATGAGTTATGATACATGCGCTTTGTGTTTGGTGCGAGAAAATATGAACCCGTCTCGAGAGGGTATGAGTGGGAGTGTTTCGGGACGGATCACCGTAACGCCTCCACCTATGGGCTTCGTTCCCAAACTTGATTCGCACTCCTTCCATCGGCCTTGCTGGTCTTCACATAGCCCAATAAGTACCCGATCCCGTAGATGGTGCAGTGCAAAGTGTTCTCGTCTCGGTCGGAATGCGATTTCAAAGCAATGCTTCGAAATCCGTGGACCCTATTTTGAGCAACTTCGCACCGTCGAATCCAACCGTGTGCCGAATGCTTCCAAACTCAAGTACATGACTCTTACCATCATTCCACACCTCCGCTCCAAAGATAGTGCGGTCAAAGTTGGCCCCAAATCTCGTTCATATGAATATTGATTATTCGGTGAGAACGTGATGTTGATGCAACCGCCGATGCCAACCTTGTTCCGATGGTGAGTAATTTGTGCCACTTTTTTGATCGCCAATTGTTTGAGGATGAATTTGTAATCATTAATCCAGGCTAGGGACGTCCTTGTATCCTTCTAAGAAATCTCCTCTACAAAATTCTTGAGGTGGATCGTTGATTCCACAAAATTGATGGTCTTCTCATGAAGTGCTCGCGTGGGGTCTCGTGTTCTCGGGGACTTTTAACCCGTGTTTAGGAACTACCGAGATGATCTCATCCACTTCAACCATGAACCGTATACCTTGGTAATACGCACTTGCCCAATGAACCACACATGGTGCACATTAGTACATTACATTACCATTATGCATTATGCAAACTTCGTATATTTCACTTCCACGCCGCACTATACACCATGCATCTTGGAACAATGCACTTTTACTTTTCATGGTGCACCTTGTTATGGTGAAGTTCGACTAAAAACTAAGCAAGAAGGGTCTATAATTAGACTTCTTTGTGTCCATGTTCGAATAAAATACCGAATGAAATAGGATAACCTAAGCCTTGGTTTCGTCCTCGATGGTCAGGGCCACTCGCGGGCTCGTAGCGGACCTAAGTGAGGCTTTTGAGTTATGGATTGGTAGTCCGACTTTCACCAGGCCTTAGTGACGTGCCATATGAGTTATGATACATGCGCTTTGTGTTTGGTGCGAGAAAATATGAACCCGTCTTGAGAGGGTATGAGAGGGTGTGTTTCTGGGACGGATCACCGTAACGCCTCCACCTATGGGCTTCGTTCCCAAACTTGATTCGCACTCCTTCCATCAGCCTTGCTGGTCTTCACATAGCCCAATAAGTACCCGATCCGCAGATGGTGCAAAGTGTTCTCGTTCGGTCGGAATGCGATTTCAAGCAATGCTTCGAAATCCGTGGACCCTATTTCGAGCAACTTCGCACCGTCGAATCCAACCGTGTGCCGAATGCTTCCAAACTCAAGTACATGACTCTTACCATCATTCCACACCTCTGCTCCAAAGATAGTGCGGTCAAAGTTGGCCCCAAATCTCGTTCATATGAATATTGATTATTCGGTGAGAACGTGATGTTGATGCAGCTCGCCGATGCCAACCTTGTTCCCGTGGTGAGTAATTTGTGCCACTTTTTGATCGCCAATTGTTTGAGGATGAATTTGTAATCATTAATCCAGGCTAGGGACGTCCTTGTATCCTTCTAAGAAATCTCCTCTACAAAATTCTCGAGTTGGATCGTTGATTCCACAAAATTGATGGTCTTCTCATAGAGTGCCCGCGTGGGGTCTCGGTTCTCGGGACTTTGAACCCGTGTTTAGGAACTACCGAGATGATCTCATCCACTTCAACCATGAACCGTATACCTTGGTAATACGCACTTGCCCAATGAACCACACATGGTGCACATTAGTACATTACATTACCATTATGCATTATGCAACCTTCGTATATTTCACTTCCACGCCGCACTATACACCATGCATCTGAACGACGCACTTTTACTTTTCATGGTGCACCTTGTTATGGTGAAGTTCGACTAAAAACTAAGCAAGAAGGGTCTATAATTAGACTTCTTTGTGTCCATGTTCGAATAAAATACCGAATGAAATAGGATAACCTAAGCCTTGGTTTCGTCCCCGATGGTCGGGGCCACTCGTGGGCTCGTAGGACGCCTAAGTGAGGCTTTTGAGTTATGGATTGGTAGTCCGACTTTCACCAGCCTTAGTGACGTGCCATATGAGTTATGATACATGCGCTTTGTGTTTGGTGCGAGAAAATATGAACCCGTCTTGAGAGGGTATGAGAGGGAGTGTTTCGGGGACGGATCACCGTAACGCCTCCACCTATGGGCTTCGTTCCCAAACTTGATTCGCACTCCTTCCATCAGCCTTGCTGGTCTTCACATAGCCCAATAAGTACCCGATCCAGAGATGGTGCAGTGCAAAGTGTTCTCGTTCGGGCCGGAATGCGATTTCAAGCAATGCTTCGAAATCCGTGGACCCTATTTTGAGCAACTTCGCACCGTCGAATCCAACCGTGTGCCGAATGCTTCCAAACTCAAGTACATGACTCTTACCATCATTCCACACCTCTCGCTCCAAAGATAGTGCGGTCAAAGTTGGCCCCAAATCTCGTTCATATGAATATTGATTATTCTGTGAGAACGTGATGTTGATGCACTCGCCGATGCCAACCTTGTTCCGTGGTGAGTAATTTGTGCCACTTTTTGGATCGCCAATTGTTTGAGGATGAATTTGTAATCATTAATCCAGGCTAGGGACGTCCTTGTATCCTGCTAAGAAATCTCCTCTACAAAATTCTTGAGGTGGATCGTTGATTCCACAAAATTGATGGTCTTCTCATAGTGCCCGCGTGGGGTCTCGGTTCTCGGGACTTTTAACCCGTGTTTAGGAACTACTGAGATGATCTCATCCACTTCAACCATGAACCGTATACCTTGGTAATACGCACTTGCCCAATGAACCACACATGGTGCACATTAGTACATTACATTACCATTATGCATTATCGAGCTTCGTATATTTCACTTCCACGCTGCACTATACACCATGCATCTTGGAACGACGCACTTTTACTTTTCATGGTGCACCTTGTTATGGTGAAGTTCGACTAAAAACTAAGCAAGAAGGGTCTATAATTAGACTTCTTTGTGTCCATGTTCGAATAAAATACCGAATGAAATAGGATAACCTAAGCCTTGGTTTCGTCCTCGATGGTCGGGGCCACTCGCGGGCTCGTAGCGGACCTAAGTGAGGCTTTTGAGTTATGGATTGGTAGTCCGACTTTCACCAGTGCCTTAGTGACGTGCCATATGAGTTATGATACATGCGCTTTGTGTTTGGTGCGAGAAAATATGAACCCGTCTTGAGAGGGTATGAGAGGGAGTGTTTCGGGACGGATCACCGTAACGCCTCCACCTATGGGCTTCGTTCCCAAACTTGATTCGCACTCCTTCCATCAGCCTTGCTGGTCTTCACATAGCCCAATAAGTACCCGATCCAGAGATGGTGCAAAGTGTTCGTTCGGGCCGAATGCGATTTCAAGAATGCTTCGAAATCCGTGGACCCTATTTCGAGCAACTTCGCACCGTCGAATCCAACTGTGTGCCGAATGCTTCCAAACTCAAGTACATGACTCTTACCATCATTCCACACCTCTGCTCCAAAGATAGTGCGGTCAAAGTTGGCCCCAAATCTCGTTCATATGAATATTGATTATTCGGTGAGAACGTGATGTTGATGCAGCTCGCCGATGCCAACCTTGTTCCGGGTGAGTAATTTGTGCCACTTTTTGATCGCCAATTGTTTGAGGATGAATTTGTAATCATTAATCCAGGCTAGGGACGTCCTTGTATCCTTCTAAGAAATCTCCTCTACAAAATTCTCGAGTTGGATCGTTGATTCCACAAAATTGATGGTCTTCTCAGAGTGCCCGCGTGGGGTCTCGGGTTCTTGGGACTTTTAACCCGTGTTTAGGAACTACTGAGATGATCTCATCCACTTCAACCATGAACCGTATACCTTGGTAATACACACTTGCCCAATGAACCACACATGGTGCACATTAGTACATTACATTACCATTATGCATTATGCAGCTTCGTATATTTCACTTCCACGCTGCACTATACACCATGCATCTTGGAACGACGCACTTTTACTTTTCATGGTGCACCTTGTTATGGTGAAGTTCGACTAAAAACTAAGCAAGAAGGGTCTATAATTAGACTTCTTTGTCTCCATGTTCGAATAAAATACCGAATGAAATAGGATAACCTAAGCATTGGTTTCGTCCTCGATGGTCGGGGCCACTCGTGGGCTCGTAGGCGGACCTAAGTGAGGCTTTTGAGTTATGGATTGGTAGTCCGACTTTCACCAGCCTTAGTGACGTGCCATATGAGTTATGATACATGCGCTTCGTGTTTGGTGCGAGAAAATATGAACCCGTCTTGAGAGGGTATGAGAGGGAGTGTTTCGGGACGGATCACCGTAACGCCTCCACCTATGGGCTTCGTTCCCAAACTTGATTCGCACTCCTTCCATCAGCCTTGCTGGTCTTCACATAGCCCAATAAGTACCCGATCCGCAGATGGTGCAAAGTGTTCCGTTCGGGCCGAATGCGATTTCAAGAATGCTTCGAAATCCGTGGACCCTATTTTGAGCAACTTCGCACCGTCGAATCCAACCGTGTGCCGAATGCTTCCAAACTCAAGTACATGACTCTTACCATCATTCCACACCTCCGCTCCAAAGATAGTGCGGTCA
Source organism: Linum usitatissimum (assembly GCA_030674075.2). Taxonomy (NCBI): domain Eukaryota; kingdom Viridiplantae; phylum Streptophyta; class Magnoliopsida; order Malpighiales; family Linaceae; genus Linum; species Linum usitatissimum. The sequence goes on along the minus strand of JAUJYP020001040.1, from coordinate 34,157 downwards.
AAGTTGGCCCCAAATCTCGTTCATATGAATATTGATTATTCGGTGAGAACGTGATGTCGATGCAAACTCGATGCCAACCTTGTTCCGTGGTGAGTAATTTGTGCCACTTTTTTTGATCGCCAATTGTTTGAGGATGAATTTGTAATCATTAATCCAGTGCTATGGACGTCCTTGTATCCTTCTAAGAAATCTCCTCTACAAAATTCTTGAGGTGGATCGTTGATTCCACAAAATTGATGGTCTTCTCATAGAGTGCTCGCGTGGGGTCTCGTGTTCTCGGGACTTTGAACCCGTGTTTAGGAACTACCGAGATGATCTCATCCACTTCAACCATGAACCGTATACCTTGGTAATACGCACTTGCCCAATGAACCACACATGGTGCACATTAGTACATTACATTACCATTATGCATTATGCAAATCATCGTATATTTCACTTCCACGCCGCACTATACACCATGCATCTTGAACGATGCACTTTTACTTTTCATGGTGCACCTTGTTATGGTGAAGTTCGACTAAAAACTAAGCAAGAAGGGTCTATAATTAGACTTCTTTGTGTCCATGTTCGAATAAAATACCGAATGAAATAGGATAACCTAAGCCTTGGTTTCGTCCTCGATGGTCAGGGCCACTCCGTGGGCTCGTAGGCGGACCTAAGTGAGGCTTTTGAGTTATGGATTGGTAGTCCGACTTTCACCAGGCCTTAGTGACGTGCCATATGAGTTATGATACATGCGCTTCGTGTTTGGTGCGAGAAAATATGAACTCGTCTTGAGAGGGTATGAGAGGGAGTGTTTCGGGGATCGGGATCACCGTAACGCCTCCACCTATGGGCTTCGTTCCCAAACTTGATTCGCACTCCTTCCATCAGCCTTGCTGGTCTTCACATAGCCCAATAAGTACCCGATCCGCAGATGGTGCAGCAAAGTGTTCGTTCGGGTCGAATGCGATTTCAAGAATGCTTCGAAATCCGTGGACCCTATTTTGAGCAACTTCGCACCGTCGAATCCAACCGTGTGCCGAATGCTTCCAAACTCAAGTACATGACTCTTACCATCATTCCACACCTCTCGCTCCAAAGATAGTGCGGTCAAAGTTGGCCCCAAATCTCGTTCATATGAATATTGATTATTCGGTGAGAACGTGATGTTGATGCAAACTCGCCGATGCCAACCTTGTTCCGGTGGTGAGTAATTTGTGCCACTTTTTTGATCGCCAATTGTTTGAGGATGAATTTGTAATCATTAATCCAGGCTAGGGACGTCCTTGTATCCTTCTAAGAAATCTCCTCTACAAAATTCTTGAGTTGGATCGTTGATTCCACAAAATTGATGGTCTTCTCATAGAGTGCCCGCGTCGGGTCTCGGGTTCTTGGGACTTTTAACCCGTGTTTAGGAACTACTGAGATGATCTCATCCACTTCAACCATGAACCGTATACCTTGGTAATACACACTTGCCCAATGAACCACACATGGTGCACATTAGTACATTACATTACCATTATGCATTATGCAGCTTCGTATATTTCACTTCCACGCTGCACTATACACCATGCATCTTGGAACGACGCACTTTTACTTTTCATGGTGCACCTTGTTATGGTGAAGTTCGACTAAAAACTAAGCAAGAAGGGTCTATAATTAGACTTCTTTGTCTCCATGTTCGAATAAAATACCGAATGAAATAGGATAACCTAAGCATTGGTTTCGTCCTCGATGGTCGGGGCCACTCGTGGGCTCGTAGGCGGACCTAAGTGAGGCTTTTGAGTTATGGATTGGTAGTCCGACTTTCACCAGTGCCTTAGTGACGTGCCATATGAGTTATGATACATGCGCTCTGTGTTTGGTGCGAGAAAATATGAACCCGTCTTGAGAGGGTATGAGAGGGAGTGTTTCGGGACGGATCACCGTAACGCCTCCACCTATGGGCTTCGTTCCCAAACTTGATTCGCACTCCTTCCATCAGCCTTGCTGGTCTTCACATAGCCCAATAAGTACCGATCCAGAGATGGTGCAGAAAGTGTTCCGTTCGGTCGGAATGCGATTTCAAGCAATGCTTCGAAATCCGTGGACCCTATTTTGAGCAACTTCGCACCGTCGAATCCAACCGTGTGCCGAATGCTTCCAAACTCAAGTACATGACTCTTACCATCATTCCACACCTCTCGCTCCAAAGATAGTGCGGTCAAAGTTGGCCCCAAATCTCGTTCATATGAATATTGATTATTCGGTGAGAACGTGATGTTGATGCAAACGCCGATGCCAACCTTGTTCCGGGTGAGTAATTTGTGCCACTTTTTGATCGCCAATTGTTTGAGGATGAATTTGTAATCATTAATCCAGGCTATGGACGTCCTTGTATCCTGCTAAGAAATCTCCTCTACAAAATTCTTGAGGTGGATCGTTGATTCCACAAAATTGATGGTCTTCTCATAGAGTGCCTGCGTGGGGTCTCGGGTTCTTGGGACTTTGAACCCGTGTTTAGGAACTACTGAGATGATCTCATCCACTTCAACCATGAACCGTATACCTTGGTAATACGCACTTGCCCAATGAACCACACATGGTGCACATTAGTACATTACATTACCATTATGCATTATGCAAACCTTCGTATATTTCACTTCCACGCCGCACTATACACCATGCATCTTGGAACGACGCACTTTTACTTTTCATGGTGCACCTTGTTATGGTGAAGTTCGACTAAAAACTAAGCAAGAAGGGTCTATAATTAGACTTCTTTGTCTCCATGTTCGAATAAAATACCGAATGAAATAGGATAACCTAAGCCTTGGTTTCGTCCTCGATGGTTGGGGCCACTCGTGGGCTCGTAGGCGGACCTAAGTGAGGCTTTTGAGTTATGGATTGGTAGTCCGACTTTCACCAGTGCCTTAGTGACGTGCCATATGAGTTATGATACATGCGCTTCGTGTTTGGTGCGAGAAAATATGAACCCGTCTTGAGAGGGTATGAGAGGGAGTGTTTCGGGACGGATCACCGTAACGCCTCCACCTATGGGCTTCGTTCCCAAACTTGATTCGCACTCCTTCCATCAGCCTTGCTGGTCTTCACATAGCCCAATAAGTACCCGATCCAGAGATGGTGCAGAAAGTGTTCGTTCGGGCCGGAATGCGATTTCAAGCAATGCTTCGAAATCCGTGGACCCTATTTTGAGCAACTTCGCACCGTCGAATCCAACTGTGTGCCGAATGCTTCCCAAACTCAAGTACATGACTCTTACCATCATTCCACACCTCTGCTCCAAAGATAGTGCGGTCAAAGTTGGCCCCAAATCTCGTTCATATGAATATTGATTATTCGGTGAGAACGTGATGTTGATGCAAACCGCCGATGCCAACCTTGTTCCGTGGTGAGTAATTTGTGCCACTTTTTTGATCGCCAATTGTTTGAGGATGAATTTGTAATCATTAATCCAGGCTAGGGACGTCCTTGTATCCTTCTAAGAAATCTCCTCTACAAAATTCTCGAGTTGGATCGTTGATTCCACAAAATTGATGGTCTTCTCATAGAGTGCCCGCGTGGGGTCTCGGGTTCTGGGACTTTTAACCCGTGTTTAGGAACTACCGAGATGATCTCATCCACTTCAACCATGAACCGTATACCTTGGTAATACACACTTGCCCAATGAACCACACATGGTGCACATTAGTACATTACATTACCATTATGCATTATGCAACCAGTATATTTCACTTCCACGCCGCACTATACACCATGCATCTTGGAACGACGCACTTTTACTTTTCATGGTGCACCTTGTTATGGTGAAGTTCGACTAAAAACTAAGCAAGAAGGGTCTATAATTAGACTTCTTTGTCTCCATGTTCGAATAAAATACCGAATGAAATAGGATAACCTAAGCATTGGTTTCGTCCTCGATGGTCAGGGGCCACTCGTGGGCTCGTAGGCGGACCTAAGTGAGGCTTTTGAGTTATGGATTGGTAGTCCGACTTTCACCAGGCCTTAGTGACGTGCCATATGAGTTATGATACATGCGCTCTCGTGTTTGGTGCGAGAAAATATGAACCCGTCTTGAGAGGGTATGAGAGGGAGTGTTTCGGGACGGATCACCGTAACGCCTCCACCTATGGGCTTCGTTCCCAAACTTGATTCGCACTCCTTCCATCAGCCTTGCTGGTCTTCACATAGCCCAATAAGTACCTGATCCAGAGATGGTGCAAAGTGTTCCGTTCGGGTCGGAATGCGATTTCAAGAATGCTTCGAAATCCGTGGACCCTATTTTGAGCAACTTCGCACCGTCGAATCCAACCGTGTGCCGAATGCTTCCAAACTCAAGTACATGACTCTTACCATCATTCCACACCTCTCGCTCCAAAGATAGTGCGGTCAAAGTTGGCCCCAAATCTCGTTCATATGAATATTGATTATTCGGTGAGAACGTGATGTTGATGCAAACTCGCCGATGCCAACCTTGTTCCGTGGTGAGTAATTTGTGCCACTTTTTTGATCGCCAATTGTTTGAGGATGAATTTGTAATCATTAATCCAGGCTATGGACGTCCTTGTATCCTGCTAAGAAATCTCCTCTACAAAATTCTTGAGGTGGATCGTTGATTCCACAAAATTGATGGTCTTCTCATAGAGTGCCTGCGTGGGGTCTCGGGTTCTCGGGACTTTGAACCCGTGTTTAGGAACTACCGAGATGATCTCATCCACTTCAACCATGAACCGTATACCTTGGTAATACGCACTTGCCCAATGAACCACACATGGTGCACATTAGTACATTACATTACCATTATGCATTATCCAAACCTTCGTATATTTCACTTCCACGCCGCACTATACACCATGCATCTTGGAACGATGCACTTTTACTTTTCACGGTGCACCTTGTTATGGTGAAGTTCGACTAAAAACTAAGCAAGAAGGGTCTATAATTAGACTTCTTTGTGTCCATGTTCGAATAAAATACCGAATGAAATAGGATAACCTAAGCCTTGGTTTCGTCCTCGATGGTCAGGGCCACTCGTGGGCTCGTAGGCGGACCTAAGTGAGGCTTTTGAGTTATGGATTGGTAGTCCGACTTTCACCAGGCCTTAGTGACGTGCCATATGAGTTATGATACATGCGCTCTGTGTTTGGTGCGAGAAAATATGAACCCGTCTTGAGAGGGTATGAGAGGGAGTGTTTCGGGACGGATCACCGTAACGCCTCCACCTATGGGCTTCGTTCCCAAACTTGATTCGCACTCCTTCCATCAGCCTTGCCGGTCTTCACATAGCCCAATAAGTACCCGATCCAGAGATGGTGCAAAGTGTTCTCGTTCGGGCCGAATGCGATTTCAAGCAATGCTTCGAAATCCGTGGACCCTATTTTGAGCAACTTCGCACCGTCGAATCCAACCGTGTGCCGAATGCTTCCAAACTCAAGTACATGACTCTTACCATCATTCCACACCTCTCGCTCCAAAGATAGTGCGGTCAAAGTTGGCCCCAAATCTCGTTCATATGAATATTGATTATTCGGTGAGAACGTGATGTTGATGCAAAATGCCGATGCCAACCTTGTTCCCGTGGTGAGTAATTTGTGCCACTTTTTTGATCGCCAATTGTTTGAGGATGAATTTGTAATCATTAATCCAGGCTAGGACGTCCTTGTATCCTTCTAAGAAATCTCCTCTACAAAATTCTTGAGGTGGATCGTTGATTCCACAAAATTGATGGTCTTCTCATAGAGTGCCCGCGTGGGGTCTCGGGTTCTCGGGACTTTTAACCCGTGTTTAGGAACTACCGAGATGATCTCATCCACTTCAACCATGAACCGTATACCTTGGTAATACACACTTGCCCAATGAACCACACATGGTGCACATTAGTACATTACATTACCATTATGCATTATGCAACAGTATATTTCACTTCCACGCCGCACTATACACCATGCATCTTGGAACGATGCACTTTTACTTTTCATGGTGCACCTTGTTATGGTGAAGTTCGACTAAAAACTAAGCAAGAAGGGTCTATAATTAGACTTCTTTGTCTCCATGTTCGAATAAAATACCGAATGAAATAGGATAACCTAAGCATTGGTTTCGTCCTCGATGGTCGGGGCCACTCTCGTGGGCTCGTAGGGGACCTAAGTGAGGCTTTTGAGTTATGGATTGGTAGTCCGACTTTCACCAGGCCTTAGTGACGTGCCATATGAGTTATGATACATGCGCTCCGTGTTTGGTGCGAGAAAATATGAACCCGTCTTGAGAGGGTATGAGAGGGAGTGTTTCGGGACGGATCACCGTAACGCCTCCACCTATGGGCTTCGTTCCCAAACTTGATTCGCACTCCTTCCATCAGCCTTGCTGGTCTTCACATAGCCCAATAAGTACCCGATCCAGAGATGGTGCAGGCAAAGTGTTCGTTCTTCGGCCGGAATGCGATTTCAGCAATGCTTCGAAATCCGTGGACCCTATTTTGAGCAACTTCGCACCGTCGAATCCAACCGTGTGCCGAATGCTTCCAAACTCAAGTACATGACTCTTACCATCATTCCACACCTCTCGCTCCAAAGATAGTGCGGTCAAAGTTGGCCCCAAATCTCGTTCATATGAATATTGATTATTCGGTGAGAACGTGATGTTGATGCAACCGCCGATGCCAACCTTGTTCCGTGGTGAGTAATTTGTGCCACTTTTTGATCGCCAATTGTTTGAGGATGAATTTGTAATCATTAATCCAGGCTAGGGACGTCCTTGTATCCTGCTAAGAAATCTCCTCTACAAAATTCTTGAGGTGGATCGTTGATTCCACAAAATTGATGGTCTTCTCATAGAGTGCCTGCGTGGGGTCTCGTGTTCTTGGGACTTTGAACCCGTGTTTAGGAACTACTGAGATGATCTCATCCACTTCAACCATGAACCGTATACCTTGGTAATACACACTTGCCCAATGAACCACACATGGTGCACATTAGTACATTACATTACCATTATGCATTATGCAGCTTCGTATATTTCACTTCCACGCTGCACTATACACCATGCATCTTGGAACGATGCACTTTTACTTTTCATGGTGCACCTTGTTATGGTGAAGTTCGACTAAAAACTAAGCAAGAAGGGTCTATAATTAGACTTCTTTGTCTCCATGTTCGAATAAAATACCGAATGAAATAGGATAACCTAAGCCTTGGTTTCGTCCTCGATGGTCGGGGCCACTCGCGGGCTCGTAGGCGGACCTAAGTGAGGCTTTTGAGTTATGGATTGGTAGTCCGACTTTCACCAGGCCTTAGTGACGTGCCATATGAGTTATGATACATGCGCTTTCGTGTTTGGTGCGAGAAAATATGAACCCGTCTTGAGAGGGTATGAGAGGGAGTGTTTCGGGACGGATCACCGTAACGCCTCCACCTATGGGCTTCGTTCCCAAACTTGATTCGCACTCCTTCCATCAGCCTTGCTGGTCTTCACATAGCCCAATAAGTACCCGATCCGCAGATGGTGCAGGGCAAAGTGTTCTGTTCTGGGCCGGAATGCGATTTCAGCAATGCTTCGAAATCCGTGGACCCTATTTTGAGCAGCTTCGCACCGTCGAATCCAACTGTGTGCCGAATGCTTCCAAACTCAAGTACATGACTCTTACCATCATTCCACACCTCTGCTCCAAAGATAGTGCGGTCAAAGTTGGCCCCAAATCTCGTTCATATGAATATTGATTATTCGGTGAGAACGTGATGTTGATGCACCTCGCCGATGCCAACCTTGTTCCGGTGGTGAGTAATTTGTGCCACTTTTTGATCGCCAATTGTTTGAGGATGAATTTGTAATCATTAATCCAGGCTAGGGACGTCCTTGTATCCTTCTAAGAAATCTCCTCTACAAAATTCTTGAGTTGGATCGTTGCTTCCACAAAATTGATGGTCTTCTCATAGAGTGCCCGCGTGGGGTCTCGGTTCTCGGGACTTTTAACCCGTGTTTAGGAACTACCGAGATGATCTCATCCACTTCAACCATGAACCGTATACCTTGGTAATACACACTTGCCCAATGAACCACACATGGTGCACATTAGTACATTACATTACCATTATGCATTATGCAATCGTATATTTCACTTCCACGCCGCACTATACACCATGCATCTTGAACGACGCACTTTTACTTTTCATGGTGCACCTTGTTATGGTGAAGTTCGACTAAAAACTAAGCAAGAAGGGTCTATAATTAGACTTCTTTGTCTCCATGTTCGAATAAAATACCGAATGAAATAGGATAACCTAAGCATTGGTTTCGTCCTCGATGGTTGGGGCCACTCGTGGGCTCGTAGGCGGACCTAAGTGAGGCTTTTGAGTTATGGATTGGTAGTCCGACTTTCACCAGGCCTTAGTGACGTGCCATATGAGTTATGATACATGCGCTCTGTGTTTGGTGCGAGAAAATATGAACCCGTCTTGAGAGGGTATGAGAGGGAGTGTTTCGGGAGGGATCACCGTAACGCCTCCACCTATGGGCTTCGTTCCCAAACTTGATTCGCACTCCTTCCATCAGCCTTGCTGGTCTTCACATAGCCCAATAAGTACCTGATCCAGAGATGGTGCAGGCAAAGTGTTCTGTTCTGGGCCGGAATGCGATTTCAGCAATGCTTCGAAATCCGTGGACCCTATTTTGAGCAACTTCGCACCGTCGAATCCAACTGTGTGCCGAATGCTTCCAAACTCAAGTACATGACTCTTACCATCATTCCACACCTCTCGCTCCAAAGATAGTGCGGTCAAAGTTGGCCCCAAATCTCGTTCATATGAATATTGATTATTCGGTGAGAACGTGATGTTGATGCAACCGCCGATGCCAACCTTGTTCCGTGGTGAGTAATTTGTGCCACTTTTTTGATCGCCAATTGTTTGAGGATGAATTTGTAATCATTAATCCAGGGTAGGGACGTCCTTGTATCCTTCTAAGAAATCTCCTCTACAAAATTCTTGAGTTGGATCGTTGATTCCACAAAATTGATGGTCTTCTCATAGAGTGCCCGCGTGGGGTCTCGGGTTCTTGGGACTTTTAACCCGTGTTTAGGAACTACCGAGATGATCTCATCCACTTCAACCATGAACCGTATACCTTGGTAATACACACTTGCCCAATGAACCACACATGGTGCACATTAGTACATTACATTACCATTATGCATTATGCAACTTCGTATATTTCACTTCCACGCCGCACTATACACCATGCATCTTGAACGACGCACTTTTACTTTTCATGGTGCACCTTGTTATGGTGAAGTTCGACTAAAAACTAAGCAAGAAGGGTCTATAATTAGACTTCTTTGTCTCCATGTTCGAATAAAATACCGAATGAAATAGGATAACCTAAGCCTTGGTTTCGTCCTCGATGGTCAGGGCCACTCGTGGGCTCGTAGGCGGACCTAAGTGAGGCTTTTGAGTTATGGATTGGTAGTCCGACTTTCACCAGGCCTTAGTGACGTGCCATATGAGTTATGATACATGCGCTTTGTGTTTGGTGCGAGAAAATATGAACCCGTCTTGAGAGGGTATGAGAGGGAGTGTTTCGGGACGGATCACCGTAACGCCTCCACCTATGGGCTTCGTTCCCAAACTTGATTCGCACTCCTTCCATCAGCCTTGCTGGTCTTCACATAGCCCAATAAGTACCCGATCCAGAGATGGTGCAGCAAAGTGTTCCGTTCGGGCCGAATGCGATTTCAAGAATGCTTCGAAATCCGTGGACCCTATTTTGAGCAACTTCGCACCGTCGAATCCAACCGTGTGCCGAATGCTTCCAAACTCAAGTACATGACTCTTACCATCATTCCACACCTCTCGCTCCAAAGATAGTGCGGTCAAAGTTGGCCCCAAATCTCGTTCATATGAATATTGATTATTCGGTGAGAACGTGATGTTGATGCAAACCGCCGATGCCAACCTTGTTCCGTGGTGAGTAATTTGTGCCACTTTTTTGATCGCCAATTGTTTGAGGATGAATTTGTAATCATTAATCCAGGCTAGGGACGTCCTTGTATCCTTCTAAGAAATCTCCTCTACAAAATTCTTGAGTTGGATCGTTGATTCCACAAAATTGATGGTCTTCTCATAGAGTGCCCGCGTGGGGTCTCGGGTTCTCGGGACTTTTAACCCGTGTTTAGGAACTACCGAGATGATCTCATCCACTTCAACCATGAACCGTATACCTTGGTAATACACACTTGCCCAATGAACCACACATGGTGCACATTAGTACATTACATTACCATTATGCATTATGCAGTTCTTCGTATATTTCACTTCCACGCCGCACTATACACCATGCATCTTGGAACGACGCACTTTTACTTTTCATGGTGCACCTTGTTATGGTGAAGTTCGACTAAAAACTAAGCAAGAAGGGTCTATAATTAGACTTCTTTGTCTCCATGTTCGAATAAAATACCGAATGAAATAGGATAACCTAAGCCTTGGTTTCGTCCTTGATGGTCGGGGCCACTCGTGGGCTCGTAGGCGGACCTAAGTGAGGCTTTTGAGTTATGGATTGGTAGTCCGACTTTCACCAGTGCCTTAGTGACGTGCCATATGAGTTATGATACATGCGCTTTGTGTTTGGTGCGAGAAAATATGAACCCGTCTTGAGAGGGTATGAGAGGGAGTGTTTCGGGACGGATCACCGTAACGCCTCCACCTATGGGCTTCGTTCCCAAACTTGATTCGCACTCCTTCCATCAGCCTTGCTGGTCTTCACATAGCCCAATAAGTACCCGATCCAGAGATGGTGCAGGCAAAGTGTTCCCGTTCGGGCCGGAATGCGATTTCAAGAATGCTTCGAAATCCGTGGACCCTATTTTGAGCAACTTCGCACCGTCGAATCCAACCGTGTGCCGAATGCTTCCAAACTCAAGTACATGACTCTTACCATCATTCCACACCTCTCGCTCCAAAGATAGTGCGGTCAAAGTTGGCCCCAAATCTCGTTCATATGAATATTGATTATTCGGTGAGAACGTGATGTTGATGCAAGCCGCCGATGCCAACCTTGTTCCGTGGTGAGTAATTTGTGCCACTTTTTTGATCGCCAATTGTTTGAGGATGAATTTGTAATCATTAATCCAGGCTAGGGACGTCCTTGTATCCTTCTAAGAAATCTCCTCTACAAAATTCTTGAGTTGGATCGTTGATTCCACAAAATTGATGGTCTTCTCATAGAGTGCCCGCGTGGGGTCTCGGTTCTCGGGACTTTTAACCCGTGTTTAGGAACTACCGAGATGATCTCATCCACTTCAACCATGAACCGTATACCTTGGTAATACACACTTGCCCAATGAACCACACATGGTGCACATTAGTACATTACATTACCATTATGCATTATGCAACTTCGTATATTTCACTTCCACGCCGCACTATACACCATGCATCTTGGAACGATGCACTTTTACTTTTCATGGTGCACCTTGTTATGGTGAAGTTCGACTAAAAACTAAGCAAGAAGGGTCTATAATTAGACTTCTTTGTCTCCATGTTCGAATAAAATACCGAATGAAATAGGATAACCTAAGCCTTGGTTTCGTCCTCGATGGTTGGGGCCACTCCGTGGGCTCGCAGGCGGACCTAAGTGAGGCTTTTGAGTTATGGATTGGTAGTCCGACTTTCACCAGGCCTTAGTGACGTGCCATATGAGTTATGATACATGCGCTTTGTGTTTGGTGCGAGAAAATATGAACCCGTCTTGAGAGGGTATGAGAGGGAGTGTTTCGGGACGGATCACCGTAACGCCTCCACCTATGGGCTTCGTTCCCAAACTTGATTCGCACTCCTTCCATCAGCCTTGCTGGTCTTCACATAGCCCAATAAGTACCCGATCCAGAGATGGTGCAGCAAAGTGTTCTCGTTCTGGGCCGGAATGCGATTTCAAGCAATGCTTCGAAATCCGTGGACCCTATTTTGAGCAACTTCGCACCGTCGAATCCAACCGTGTGCCGAATGCTTCCAAACTCAAGTACATGACTCTTACCATCATTCCACACCTCTCGCTCCAAAGATAGTGCGGTCAAAGTTGGCCCCAAATCTCGTTCATATGAATATTGATTATTCGGTGAGAACGTGATGTTGATGCAAACTCGCCGATGCCAACCTTGTTCCGTGGTGAGTAATTTGTGCCACTTTTTGATCGCCAATTGTTTGAGGATGAATTTGTAATCATTAATCCAGGGTATGGACGTCCTTGTATCCTTCTAAGAAATCTCCTCTACAAAATTCTTGAGTTGGATCGTTGATTCCACAAAATTGATGGTCTTCTCATAGAGTGCCCGCGTGGGGTCTCGGTTCTCGGGACTTTGAACCCGTGTTTAGGAACTACCGAGATGATCTCATCCACTTCAACCATGAACCGTATACCTTGGTAATACGCACTTGCCCAATGAACCACACATGGTGCACATTAGTACATTACATTACCATTATGCATTATGCAAATTCGTATATTTCACTTCCACGCCGCACTATACACCATGCATCTTGGAACGATGCACTTTTACTTTTCATGGTGCACCTTGTTATGGTGAAGTTCGACTAAAAACTAAGCAAGAAGGGTCTATAATTAGACTTCTTTGTGTCCATGTTCGAATAAAATACTGAATGAAATAGGATAACCTAAGCCTTGGTTTCGTCCTCGATGGTCAGGGGCCACTCGCGGGCTCGTAGGCGGACCTAAGTGAGGCTTTTGAGTTATGGATTGGTAGTCCGACTTTCACCAGGCCTTAGTGACGTGCCATATGAGTTATGATACATGCGCTTTGTGTTTGGTGCGAGAAAATATGAACCCGTCTTGAGAGGGTATGAGAGGGAGTGTTTCGGGACGGATCACCGTAACGCCTCCACCTATGGGCTTCGTTCCCAAACTTGATTCGCACTCCTTCCATCAGCCTTGCTGGTCTTCACATAGCCCAATAAGTACCCGATCCAGATGGTGCAAAAGTGTTCTCGTTCGGGGTCGAATGCGATTTCAAAGAATGCTTCGAAATCCGTGGACCCTATTTTGAGCAACTTCGCACCGTCGAATCCAACCGTGTGCCGAATGCTTCCAAACTCAAGTACATGACTCTTACCATCATTCCACACCTCTCGCTCCAAAGATAGTGCGGTCAAAGTTGGCCCCAAATCTCGTTCATATGAATATTGATTATTCGGTGAGAACGTGATGTTGATGCAACCGCCGATGCCAACCTTGTTCCGTGGTGAGTAATTTGTGCCACTTTTTGATCGCCAATTGTTTGAGGATGAATTTGTAATCATTAATCCAGGCTAGGGACGTCCTTGTATCCTTCTAAGAAATCTCCTCTACAAAATTCTTGAGTTGGATCGTTGATTCCACAAAATTGATGGTCTTCTCATAGAGTGCCCGCGTGGGGTCTCGGGTTCTCGGGACTTTTAACCCGTGTTTAGGAACTACCGAGATGATCTCATCCACTTCAACCATGAACCGTATACCTTGGTAATACACACTTGCCCAATGAACCACACATGGTGCACATTAGTACATTACATTACCATTATGCATTATGCCTTCGTATATTTCACTTCCACGCCGCACTATACACCATGCATCTTGGAACGACGCACTTTTACTTTTCATGGTGCACCTTGTTATGGTGAAGTTCGACTAAAAACTAAGCAAGAAGGGTCTATAATTAGACTTCTTTGTCTCCATGTTCGAATAAAATACCGAATGAAATAGGATAACCTAAGCCTTGGTTTCGTCCTCGATGGTCAGGGCCACTCGTGGGCTCGTAGGCGGACCTAAGTGAGGCTTTTGAGTTATGGATTGGTAGTCCGACTTTCACCAGGCCTTAGTGACGTGCCATATGAGTTATGATACATGCGCTCTGTGTTTGGTGCGAGAAAATATGAACCCGTCTTGAGAGGGTATGAGAGGGAGTGTTTCGGGGACGGATCACCGTAACGCCTCCACCTATGGGCTTCGTTCCCAAACTTGATTCGCACTCCTTCCATCAGCCTTGCTGGTCTTCACATAGCCCAATAAGTACCCGATCCAGATGGTGCAGCAAAGTGTTCCCGTTCGGGCCGGAATGCGATTTCAGCAATGCTTCGAAATCCGTGGACCCTATTTTGAGCAACTTCGCACCGTCGAATCCAACCGTGTGCCGAATGCTTCCAAACTCAAGTACATGACTCTTACCATCATTCCACACCTCTCGCTCCAAAGATAGTGCGGTCAAAGTTGGCCCCAAATCTCGTTCATATGAATATTGATTATTCGGTGAGAACGTGATGTTGATGCAATCGCCGATGCCAACCTTGTTCCGGTGGTGAGTAATTTGTGCCACTTTTTGATCGCCAATTGTTTGAGGATGAATTTGTAATCATTAATCCAGGCTAGGGACGTCCTTGTATCCTTCTAAGAAATCTCCTCTACAAAATTCTTGAGTTGGATCGTTGATTCCACAAAATTGATGGTCTTCTCATAGAGTGCCCGCGTGGGGTCTCGTGTTCTCGGGACTTTTAACCCGTGTTTAGGAACTACCGAGATGATCTCATCCACTTCAACCATGAACCGTATACCTTGGTAATACACACTTGCCCAATGAACCACACATGGTGCACATTAGTACATTACATTACCATTATGCATTATGCAAACTTCGTATATTTCACTTCCACGCCGCACTATACACCATGCATCTTGGAACGATGCACTTTTACTTTTCATGGTGCACCTTGTTATGGTGAAGTTCGACTAAAAACTAAGCAAGAAGGGTCTATAATTAGACTTCTTTGTCTCCATGTTCGAATAAAATACCGAATGAAATAGGATAACCTAAGCCTTGGTTTCGTCCTCGATGGTCAGGGCCACTCGTGGGCTCGTAGGCGGACCTAAGTGAGGCTTTTGAGTTATGGATTGGTAGTCCGACTTTCACCAGGCCTTAGTGACGTGCCATATGAGTTATGATACATGCGCTTTGTGTTTGGTGCGAGAAAATATGAACCCGTCTTGAGAGGGTATGAGAGGGAGTGTTTCGGGACGGATCACCGTAACGCCTCCACCTATGGGCTTCGTTCCCAAACTTGATTCGCACTCCTTCCATCAGCCTTGCTGGTCTTCACATAGCCCAATAAGTACCCGATCCAGAGATGGTGCAAAGTGTTCGTTCGTCGAATGCGATTTCAGCAATGCTTCGAAATCCGTGGACCCTATTTTGAGCAACTTCGCACCGTCGAATCCAACCGTGTGCCGAATGCTTCCAAACTCAAGTACATGACTCTTACCATCATTCCACACCTCTCGCTCCAAAGATAGTGCGGTCAAAGTTGGCCCCAAATCTCGTTCATATGAATATTGATTATTCGGTGAGAACGTGATGTTGATGCAACCGCCGATGCCAACCTTGTTCCGTGGTGAGTAATTTGTGCCACTTTTTGATCGCCAATTGTTTGAGGATGAATTTGTAATCATTAATCCAAAGCTAGGGACGTCCTTGTATCCTTCTAAGAAATCTCCTCTACAAAATTCTCGAGTTGGATCGTTGATTCCACAAAATTGATGGTCTTCTCATAGAGTGCCCGCGCGGGGTCTCGGTTCCCCGGGACTTTTAACCCGTGTTTAGGAACTACCGAGATGATCTCATCCACTTCAACCATGAACCGTATACCTTGGTAATACACACTTGCCCAATGAACCACACATGGTGCACATTAGTACATTACATTACCATTATGCATTATGCAATTCGTATATTTCACTTCCACGCCGCACTATACACCATGCATCTTGGAACGATGCACTTTTACTTTTCATGGTGCACCTTGTTATGGTGAAGTTCGACTAAAAACTAAGCAAGAAGGGTCTATAATTAGACTTCTTGGTCTCCATGTTCGATTAAAATACTGAATGAAATAGGATAACCTAAGCATTGGTTTCGTCCTTGATGGTTGGGGCCACACTCTATGGGCTCGTAGGCGGACCTAAGTGAGGCTTTTGAGTTATGGATTGGTAGTCTGACTTTCACCAGGCCTTAGTGACGTGCCATATGAGTTATGATACATGCGCTTTGTGTTTGGTGCGAGAAAATATGAACCCGTCTTGAGAGGGTACGAAAGGGAGTGTTTCGGGACGGATCACCGTAACGACTCCACCTATGGGCTTCGTTCCCAAACTTGATTCGCACTCCTTCCATCAGCCTTGCGGTCTTCACATAGCCCAATAAGTACCCGATCCAGAGATGGTGCAAAGTGTTCCGTTCGGGTCGAATGCGATTTCAAGCAATGCTTCGAAATCCGTGGACCCTATTTTGAGCAACTTCGCACCGCCGAATCCAATCGTGTGCCGAATGCTTCCAAACTCAAGTACATGACTCTTACCATCATTCCACACCTCTCGCTCCAAAGATAGTGCGGTCAAAGTTGGCCCCAAATCTCGTTCATATGAATATTGATTATTCGGTGCGGAAACGTGATGTTGATGCACCGGTCGATGCCAACCTTGTTCCGTGGTGAGTAATCTGTGCCACTTTTATCGCCAATTGTTTGAGGATGAATTTGAATAATCATTAATCCAGGCTAGGGACGTCCCTCGTATCCTTCTAAGAAATCTCCTCATACAAAATTCTTGAGTTGGATCGTTGATTCCATAAAATTGATGGTCTTCATACAGTGTGCCCGCGTCTTGCCTCGTTCTTGGGACTTTTAACCCGTGTTTAGAACTACCGAGATGATCTCATCCACTTCAACCATGAACCGTATACCTGGTAATACACACTTGCCCAATGAACCACACATGGTGCACATTAGTACATTACATTACCATTATGCATTATGCTTCGTATATTTCACTTCCACGCCGCACTATACACCATGCATCTTGGAACGACGCACTTTTACTTTTCATGGTGCACCTTGTTATGGTGAAGTTGGATCAAAAACTAAGCAAGAAGGGTCTATAATTAGACTTCTTTGTCTCCATGTTCGACATAAAATACCGAATGAAATAGGATAACCTAAGCATTGGTTTCGACCCATGGTCAGGACACAATGGGCTCGTAGGGAAGACCTAAAGGAGGCTTTTTGAGTTATGGATTGGTAGTCCGACTTTCACCAGGCCTTAGTGACGTGCCATAAGAGTTATGATACATGCGCTCCGTGTTTCATGGTGCGAGAAAATATGAACCCGTCTTGAGAGGGAGACAGTGGAGGCTTTTCAGGATCTGATCACCGTAACGCCTCCACCTACGGGCTTCGTTCCAAACTTGATTCGCACTCCTTCCATCGCCTTGCTGCCTTCACATAGCCCAATAAGTACCCGATCCCGTAGATGGTGCGTGCAAAGTGTTCGTTCGGGCCTAATATCAGCACAGCCAACCGTGGACTTATTTTGAGTGAAATTTCGCACCGTCGAATCCAATCGTGTGCCGAATGCTTCCAAACTCAAGTACATTAATTTTTACCATCATTCCCACACTCTGCCCAAAGATAGTGCTGGCCAAAGTTGGCCCCAAATATCAAAGTCTATATGAATATTGATTATTCAGTGAGAACGTGATGCTCGATGCAAACAGCGATGCCAACCTTGTTCCTATGGTGAGCAATTTGTGCCACTTTTTTCGATCGCCAATTGTTCGAGGATGAATTTGTAATCATTAACTCAAAAATAGGGACGTCCTTGCATCCTTCTAAGAAATCTCCTCTACAGGATTCTAGAGTTGGAAAAAAAAAAAAAAAAAAAAAAAAAACTTCTCATAGAGTGCCTGCCTGGTCTCTCGGTTTCGGGACTTTTAACCCGTGTTTAGGAACTACCGCGATGATCTCATCCACTCTCCAACCATGAACCGTATACCTTGGTAATACACACTTGCCCAATGAACCACACATGGTCCACATTAGTACATTACATTACCATTATGCATTTTGCGTCTTCGTATATTTTACCTCCACGCTGAACTATACACCATGCATCTTGGAACGACGCACTTTTACTTTTCATGGTGCACCTCGAGCAGGAAGTAGAAGTTCTGACTAAAAACTAAGCAAGAAGGGTCTATAATTAGACTTCCTTGTCTCCATGTTCGAATAAAATACCGAATGAAATAGGATAACCTAAGCATTGGTTTCGTCATCGATGGTCAGGGCCCACTCGCTGCGCTGGCAGGCGGGCCTAAGTGAGGCTTTTGAGTTATGGTTTGGTAGTCCGACTTTCACTGTGCCTTAGTGACGTGCCATATGAGTTATGATACATGCGCTCCGTGCTTGGTGCGAGAAAATATGAACAAATCTTGAGAGGGTATGAAAGGGAGTGTTTCTGGAACGGATCACCGGTAACGCCTCCACCTACGGGCTTCGTTCCCAAACTTGATTCGCACTGCTTCCTTGGGCCTTGCTGGTCTTCACATAGCCCAATAAGTACCCGATCCAGAGATGGTGTGCAGCAGCAGCTCCGTTCGTTTCGAATTTTGTCTCACGCAATGCTTCTAAAACCATGACCCCTATTTAGAGCAACTTCGCACCGTCGAAACTAACCGCGTGCTTGCATGCTCTCTGGCTCCAAGTACATGACTCTTACCATCATTCCACACCTCTGCTCCAAAGATAGTGCGGTCAAAGTTGGCCACGAATCTCTTCATATGAATATTGATTATTCTGTGGAGAATATGATGTTGATCCAGCGGTCGATGCCAACCTCATTCCGGTGGGGAGTAATGCGGCCACTTTTTTGATCGCCAATTGCTTGAGGATGAATTGGTAATCATTGGATCCCAAAGGACGTCCTTGTATCCTGCTAAGAAATCTCCTTCACAAAATTTTGAGGTGGATCGGATTCCACAAAATTGATGGGTCTTCTCACAGTGCCTCTTGGGGTCTCTGTTCTCTGACTTTCAACCCGTGTTTAGAACTACCGAGATGATCTCATCCTTCAACCATGAACCGTATACCTTGGTAATACGGGCACGTCCATGAACTACACATGCACATATACATATTACATTACCATTATGCATTATCCAAATTTCGCATATTTCACTTCCATCACGTACTATACACCATGCATCTTTGGACCATGCACTTTTTCTTTTCACTCTTGCAACTTCTGTTACAGTGAAGTTTGACTAAAAACTAAGCAAGAAGTGTCTATAATTAGACTTCTTTGTGTCCATGTTCGAATAAAACAGCATCGAATGAAATAGGATAACTCAAGTCTTGGGTTTCGTCCTCTCGATGGTCGGGGCCACTCGTGGTCTCAAAGAGTTAATTCCTAAGGGAGGCTTTTGAGTTATGGATTGCTAATCTCACTTTCACTGTGCCTTAGTGACGTGCCATATGAGTTATGAGGCATGCGCTTTGTGTTTGAAAGGAGAAAGATGTGAACCCGTCTTCGAGAGGCAAAGCGAGGGAGTGTTTCGGGGACGGATCACCGTGAACGCCTCCACCTATGGGCTTCGTTCCAAATCCTGATTCGCACTCCTTCCATCAGCCTTGCTGGTCTTCACATAGCCCAATAAGCACCTCATCCTGCAGATGGTGCGGTGCAAAGTGTGCTGCCTCGGGTCGGAATGCGATTTCTGCAATGCTTCTCAAATCCGTGGACCCTATTTCGAGCAGCTTCGCACCCTGCCGAAACTAACCGCTTGCCGAATGCTTCCAACCTTTGCAAGCACATGACTCTTACCATCATTCCACACCCCTGCGCCGCAGATACTGCTTTCAAGCTGTTGGCCTCAAATCTCGTTCATATGAATATTGACTATTCAGTGAGAACGTGATGTCTATTCAAAATATGCCGATGCCAACCTTATTCCTGGTGAGTAATTTGTGCCACTTTTTTCATTTCCAATTGTTTCCGAGACACCATATTGTAATCATTAATCCGTGCCATGGACGTCCTTGCATCGTCATAAGAAATCTCCTCTGGCTAAAATTCTTCAGGTGACTTGTTGATCCCGTACACCCAATGGCCTTCTCATAGAGAGCTCACGGAAAGTCTTCGTGTTCTTCGGACTTTTAACCCGTGTTTTGTGAATCAATTAGATGATGTCATCCATTTTAATCCATGAACCGTATACCTTGGTAATACGCACTTGCCCAATGAACTACACATGGTGCACATTAGTACATTGCATTACCATTACGCATTATCCAGCCTTCGTACTTCCACGCCGCATCATACACCACATTCTCAGAACAATGCATCTTTACTTTTCACTCTGCACCTTGTTATGGTGAGTTTGACTAAAAAACTAAGCAAGAAGGGTTCATAATTAGACTTCTTTCGTGTCCATGTTCGAATAAAATACCGAATGAAATAGGATAACCTAAGCCTCATTCTCATTCCCGATGGCCTGGGCCACTTTTTCACGTAGGCTAATTCTCCCAAGTGAGGCTTTTGAGTTATGGATTGGTAGTTCGACTTTCACCGTGCCTTAGTGACGTGCCATATGAGTTATGATACATGCGATCTGTGTTTGGTGTGAGAAAATATGAAATTGGCCTCGTGTGGGTATGCGAGAGAGTGCTCTTGGGATCTAGATCGTAACGCCTCCACCTATAGGCTTCGTTCCTAAACTTGATTCGCACTCCTTCCATCAGCCTTGCCGGTCTTCACATAGCCCAATAAGTACCTATCCAGTAGATGTGTGCAGCGTGTGCGTCTGCCGGACTGCGATTTCAAGAATGCTTCGAAATCCGTGGGACCCTACTGGAGCAACTGCGCACCGTCGAATCCAAACCGTGTGCCGAATGCTTCCAAAACTCAAGTACATGACTCTTACCATCATTCCACACTCGCTTCCAAAGATAGTGCGTCAAAGTTGGCCCCAAATATCGTTCAGCGACACATTTGCCTGTGAGAACGTGATGTTGATTAAGAATTTCAACATGCCAACTCGTTCGGCAGAGTACTTGTAATTTTTGGATCGCCAATTGTTTGAGGATGAATTGGTAATCATTAATCCAGCATGACGTCCTTGTATCCTCGCTAAGAAATCTCCTCTCACAAATTCCCGAGGTGGATCGTGGATTCCACAAAATTGGATGGTCTTCTCATTGAGTGCCCGCGTGGGGTCTCTGTTTCTGGGACTTTGAACCCGTGTTTAGGAACCATCGAGATGATCTCATCCACTTCAACCATGAACCGTATACCTTGCTAATACGCACTTGCCCAATGAACTACACATGGTGCACATTAAGACATTACATTACCATTATGCATTATCCAAGACCTTCGTATACTTTACCTCCACGCCGCACTATACACCATGCATCTTGGAACGACGCACTTTTACTTTTCATGGTGCACCTTGTTATGGTGAAGTTCGACTAAAAACTAAGCAAGAAGGGTCTATAATTAGACTTCTTTGTGTCCATGTTCGAATAAAATACTGAATGAAATAGGATAACCTAAGCATTGGTTTCGTCCTTGATGGTCAGGGACACTCGCGGCCTCGTAAGTTAACCTAAGTGAGGCTTTTGAGCTGCGGATTGGTAGTCCGACTTTCACCTTGCCTTAGTGACGTGCCATATGAGTTATGATACATGCGCTTTGTGTTTGGTGCGAGAAAATACGAACCCGTCTTGAGAGGGTATGAGTGGAAGTCTTTCGGGACGGATCACCGTAACGCCTCCACCTATAGGCTTCGTTCCCAATCTTGGATTCGCACTCCTTCCATCAGCCTCACTAGTCTTCACATAGCCCAATAAGTACCTGATCCGGAGATGGTGCAGTAAAGTGTTCGTTCAGGGCGTAATGCGATTTCAGCAATGCTTCGAAAACTGTGGACCCTATTTCGAGCAGCTTCGCACCGTCGAATCCAACCGTGTGCCGAATGCTTCCAAACTCAAGTACATGACTTTTACCATCATTCCACACCTCTGCTCCAAAGATAGTGCGGTCAAAGTTGGCCCCAAAACATCGTTCATATGAATATTGATTATTCGGTGAGAACGTGATGTTGATGCAATGGCCCATGCCAACCTCGTTCTCTTGCAGAGTAATTTGTGCCACTTTTTTGATCGCCAATTGTTTGAGGATGAATTTGTAATCATTAATCCGTGCTAGGGATGCCCTTGTATCCTTCTAAGAAATCTCCTCTACAAAATTCTCGAGCTGGACTTTCATGAGTGCCCGCGTCTCTGCCCGGTTCGATTTTTAACCCGTGTTTAGGAACTACCGAGATGATCTCATCCACTTCAACCATGAACCGTATAATTGGTAATACACACTTGCCCAATGAACCACACATAAAAGTACATTAGCATATTACATTACCATTATTGATTATGCAGCTTCGTATATTTCACTTCCACGCCGCACTATACACCATGCACTTGAACGACGCACTTTTACTTTCATGGTGCACCTTGTTATGGTGAAGTCTGACTAAAAACTAAGCAAGAAGGGTCTATAATTAGACTTCTTTGTGTCCATGTTCGAATAAAATACCGAATGAAATAGGATAACCTAAGCTTTGGCTCGTCCTCGATGGTCTGGGCCTCTGTGGGCTCGTAAAGGACGTAAGTGAGGCTTTTGAAGTTATGGATTGGTAGTTCGATCTTCACCAGCCTTAGCGACATGCCATATGAGTTATGATACATGCGCTTTGTGTTTGGTGCGAGAAAATATGAACTCGTCTTGAGAGGGTATGCAAGGAGTGTTTCGGGACGGATCACCGTAACGCCTCCACCTATGGGCTTCGCTCCTGGGAACTTGATTCGCACTCCTTCCATCACCCTTTGCAGGTCTTCACATAGCCCAATAAGTACCTGATCCAGAGATGGTGCAAAAGTGTTCGTTCGGTCGGAATGCGGATTTCAGAATGCTTCGAAATTCCGCGACCCTATTTTCAGCAACTTCGCACCGTCGAATCCAACTGTGTGCCGAATGCTTCCCAAACTCTAGCACACGACTCCTACCATCATTCCACACCTCAAGGCTCCAAAGATAGTGCGGGGGGGGGGGGGGGGGGGGGGGGGGGGGGGGGGGGGGGGGGGGGGGGGGGGGGTTGGCTCCAAATCTCGTTCATATGAATATTGATTATTCGGTGAGAACGTGATGCCGATGCAACCGCCGATGCCAACCTTGCTCCAGTGGTGAGTAATTTGTGCCACTTTTGATCGCCAATTGTTTGAGGATGAATTTGTAATCATTAATCCAAAGCATGGACGTCCTTGTATCCCGCTAAGAAATCTCCTCTACAAAATTCTTGAGGTGGATCGTTGATTCCACAAAATCGATGGTCTTCTCATAGTGTGTCTGCGTGGGGTCTCGGTTCTTGGGACTTTGAACCCGTGTTTAGGAACTACCGAGATGATCTCATCCACTTCAACCATGAACCGTATACCTTGGTAATACGCACTTGCCCAATGAACCACACATGGTGCACATTAGTACATTACATTACCATTATGCATTATCCAGCCTTCGTATATTTCACTTCCACGCCGCACTATACACCATGCATCTTGGAACAATGCACTTTTACTTTTCACGGTGCACCTTTGTTATGGTGAAGTTTGACTAAAAACTAAGCAAGAAGGGTCTATAATTAGACTTCTTTGTGTCCATGTTCGAATAAAATACCGAATGAAATAGGATAACCTAAGCCTTGGTTTCGTCCTCGATGGTCAGCCACTCAGGGCTCGTAGGCGGACCTAAGTGAGGCTTTTGAGTTATGGATTGGTAGTCTGACTTTCACCAGGCCTTAGTGACGTGCCATATGAGTTATGATACATGCGCTTTGTGTTTGGTGCGAGAAAATATGAACCTGTCTTGAGAGGGTATGAGAGGGAGTGTTTCGGGACGGATCACCGTAACGCCTCCACCTATGGGCTTCGTTCCCAAACTTGATTCGCACTCCTTCCATCAGCCTTGCTGGTCTTCACATAGCCCAATAAGTACCCGATCCAGAGATGGTGCAGTGCAAAGTGTTCGTTCGGGGTCGAATGCGATTTCAAAGAATGCTTCGAAATCCGTGGACCCTATCTTGAGCAGCTTCGCACCGTCGAATCCAACCGTGTGCCGAATGCTTCCAAACTCAAGTACATGACTCTTACCATCATTCCACACCTCCGCTCCAAAGATAGTGCGGTCAAAGTTGGCCCCAAATCTCGTTCATATGAATATTGATTATTCGGTGCGAACGTGATGTTGATGCAAATGGTCGATGCCAACCTCATTCCCTGGTGAGTAATTGTGCCACTTTTTTGATCGCCAATTGTTTGAGGATGAATTTGTAATCATTAATCCAGGCTAGGGACGTCCTTGTATCCTTCTAAGAAATCTCCTCTACAAAATTCTCGAGTTGGATCGTTGATTCCATAAAATCGATGGTCTTCTCATAGAGTGCCCGCGTCGGGTCTCGGGTTCTGGGACTTTTAACCCGTGTTTAGGAACTACTGAGATGATCTCATCCACTTCAACCATGAACCGTATACCTTGGTAATACACACTTGCCCAATGAACCACACATGGTGCACATTAGTACATTACATTACCATTATGCATTATGCAGCTTCGTATATTTCACTTCCACGCTGCACTATACACCATGCATCTTGGAACGACGCACTTTTACTTTTCATGGTGCACCTTGTTATGGTGAAGTTCGACTAAAAACTAAGCAAGAAGGGTCTATAATTAGACTTCTTTGTCTCCATGTTCGAATAAAATACCGAATGAAATAGGATAACCTAAGCATTGGTTTCGTCCTCGATGGTCGGGGCCACTCGTGGGCTCGTAGGGTGACCTAAGTGAGGCTTTTGAGTTATGGATTGGTAGTCCGACTTTCACCAGGCCTTAGTGACGTGCCATATGAGTTATGATACATGCGCTTTGTGTTTGGTGCGAGAAAATATGAACCTCGTCTTGAGAGGGTATGAGAGGGAGTGTTTCGGGGACGGATCACCGTAACGCCTCCACCTATGGGCTTCGTTCCCAAACTTGATTCGCACTCCTTCCATCACCCTTGCTGGTCTTCACATAGCCCAATAAGTACCCCATCCAGATGGTGCAGAAAGTGTTCTCGTTCGGGCCGGAATGCGATTTCAGCAATGCTTCGAAATCCGTGGACCCCATTTCGAGCAACTTCGCACCGTCGAATCCAACCGTGTGCCGAATGCTTCCAAACTCAAGTACATGACTCTTACCATCATTCCACACCTCTCGCTCCAAAGATAGTGCGGTCAAAGTTGGCCCCAAATCTCGTTCATATGAATATTGATTATTCGGTGAGAACGTGATGTTGATGCAATCACCGATGCCAACCTTGTTCCGGTGGTGAGTAATTTGTGCCACTTTTTGATCGCCAATTGTTCGAGGATGAATTTGTAATCATTAATCCAGGCTATGGACGTCCTTGTATCCTTCTAAGAAATCTCCTCTACAAAATTTCGAGGTGGATCGTTGATTCCACAAAATCGATGGTCTTCTCATAGTAGTGCTCGCGTGGGGTCTCGGGTTCTCGGGACTTTGAACCCGTGTTTAGGAACTACCGAGATGATCTCATCCACTTCAACCATGAACCGTATACCTTGGTAATACGCACTTGCCCAATGAACCACACATGGTGCACATTAGTACATTACATTACCATTATGCATTATCCAAATCCCTTCACATATTTCACTTCCACGCCGCACTATACACCATGCATCTTGGAACGATGCACTTTTACTTTTCACGGTGCACCTTGTTATGGTGAAGTTTGACTAAAAACTAAGCAAGAAGGGTCTATAATTAGACTTCTTCGTGTCCATGTTCGAATAAAATACCGAATGAAATAGGATAACCCAAGCCTTGGTTTCGTCCTCGATGGTCAGGGCCACCTCCGTGGGCTCGTAGGCTAATTCCAAGTGAGGCTTTTGAGTTATGGATTGGTAGTCCGACTTTCACTGTGCCTTAGTGACGTGCCACATGAGTTACGATACATGCGCTTTGTGTTTGGTGCGAGAAAATATGAACCTGTCTTGAGAGGGTATGAGAGGGTGTTTCGGGATCGGGATCACCGTAACGCCTCCACCTATGGGCTTCGTTCCCAAACTTGATTCGCACTCCTTCCATCGCCCCCTTGCCGGTCTTCACATAGCCCAATAAGCACTCCGATCCAGAGATGGTGCAAAGTGTTCTCGTTCGGGGTCGAATGCGATTTCAGCAATGCTTCGAAATCCGTGGACCCTATCTTGAGCAGCCTTCGCACCGTCGAATCCTGAACCGTGTGCCGAATGCTTCCCAAACTCAAGTACATGACTCTTACCATCATTCCACACCTCTCGCTCCAAAGATAGTGCGGTCAAAGTTGGCCCCAAATCTCGTTCATATGAATATTGATTATTCGGTGAGAACGTGATGTCGATGCATGGTCGATGCCAACCTCGTTCCGTGGTGAGTAATTTGTGCCACTTTTTGGATCGCCAATTGTTTGAGGATGAATTTGTAATCATTAATCCAAAGCAGGGACGTCCTTGTATCCTGCTAAGAAATCTCCTCTACAAAATTTCGAGGTGGATCGTTGATTCCACAAAATTGATGGTCTTCTCACAGAGGCTCCCGCATGGGGTCTCGTGTTCTTGGGACTTTGAACCCGTGTTTAGGAACTACCGATGATCTCATCCACTTCAACCATGAACCGTATACCTTGGTAATACGCACTTGCCCAATGAACCACACATGGTGCACATTAGTACATTACATTACCATTATGCATATATCCATATATATATATATATATATATATATATATATATATATATGTGTGTGTTTCGTATATTTCACTTCCACGCTGCACTATACACCATGCATCTTGGAACAATGCACTTTTACTTTTCAGCTACGCACCTTGTTATGGTGAAGTTTGACTAAAAATTAAGCAAGAAGGGTCTATAATTAGACTTCTTTGTATCCATGTTCGAATAAAATACCGAATGAAATAGGATAACCTAAGCCTTGGTTTCGTCCTTGATGGTTGGGGCCACTCGTGGGCTCGTAGGCGGACCTAAGTGAGGCTTTTGAGTTATGGATTGGTAGTCCGACTTTCACCAGGCCTTAGTGACGTGCCATATGAGTTATGATACATGCGCTTTGTGTTTGGTGCGAGAAAATATGAACTCGTCTTGAGAGGGTATGAGAGGGAGTGTTTCGGGGACGGATCACCGTAACGCTCCACCTATGGGCTTCGTTCCCAAACTCGATTCGCACTCCTTCCATCAGCCTTGCCGGTCTTCACATAGCCCAATAAGTACCCGATCCAGAGATGGTGCAAAAGTGTTCTCGTCTGGCCGCAATGCGATTTCAAGAATGCTTCGAAATCCGTGACCCTATTTTGAGCAGACCTTCGCACCGTCGAATCCAACCGTGTGCCGAATGCTTCCAAACTCAAGTACATGACTCTTACCATCATTCCACACCTCTGCTCCAAAGATAGTGCGGTCAAAGTTGGCCCCAAATCTCGTTCATATGAATATTGATTATTCGGTGAGAACGTGATGTTGATGTACCGCTCGATGCCAACCTTGTTCCGGTGGTGAGTAATCCGTGCCACTTTTTTGATCGCCAATTGTTTGAGGATGAATTTGTAATCATTAATCCAGGCTATGGACGTCCTTGTATCCTTCTAAGAAATCTCCTCTACAAAATTCTCGAGTTGGATCGTTGATTCCATAAAATTGATGGTCTTCTCATAGAGTGCCCGCGTCGGGTCTCGAGTTCTGGGACTTTGAACCCGTGTTTAGGAACTACCGAGATGATCTCATCCACTTCAACCATGAACCGTATACCTTGGTAATACACACTTGCCCAATGAACCACACATGGTGCACATTAGTACATTACATTACCATTACGCATTATGCCCGTATATTTCACTTCCACGCCGCACTATACACCATGCATCTTGGAACGACGCACTTTTACTTTTCATGGTGCACCTTGTTATGGTGAAGTTCGACTAAAAACTAAGCAAGAAGGGTCTATAATTAGACTTCTTTGTCTCCATGTTCGAATAAAATACTGAATGAAATAGGATAACCTAAGCCTTGGTTTCGTCCTTGATGGTCAGCGCCACTCCGGCTCGTAGGCGAACCCAAGTGAGGCTTTTGAGTTATGGATTGGTAGTCCGACTTTCACCAGGCCTTAGTGACGTGCCATATGAGTTATGATACATGCGCTTTGTGTTTGGTGCGAGAAAATATGAACCCGTCTTGAGAGGGTATGAGAGGGAGTGTTTCGGGGATCGGATCACCGTAACGCCTCCACCTATGGGCTTCGTTCCCAAACTTGATTCGCACTCCTTCCATCAGCCTTGCCGGTCTTCACATAGCCCAATAAGTACCCGATCCAGCAGATGCAGTGCAAAGTGTTCCGTTCGGGCCGGAATGCGATTTCAAAGAATGCTTCGAAATCCGTGGACCCTATTTTTGAGCAGTAACCGCACCGTCGAATCCAACCGTGTGCCGAATGCTTCCAAACTCAAGTACATGACTCTTACCATCATTCCACACCTCTCGCTCCAAAGATAGTGCGGTCAAAGTTGGCCCCAAATCTCGTTCATATGAATATTGATTATTCGGTGCGAACGTGATGTTGATGCAATGGTCGATGCCAACCTCATTCCGGTGGTGAGTAACCTGTGCCACTTTTTTGATCGCCAATTGTTTGAGGATGAATTTGTAATCATTAATCCAGTTAGGACGTCCTTGTATCCTTCTAAGAAATCTCCTCTACAAAATTCTCGAGTGGATCGTTGATTCCATAAAATTGATGGTCTTCTCATAGAGTGCCCGTCGGGTCTCGGGTTCTCTGGACTTTGAACCCGTGTTTAGGAACTACCGAGATGATCTCATCCACTTCAACCATGAACCGTATACCTCGGTAATACACACTTGCCCAATGAACCACACATGGTGCACATTAGTACATTACATTACCATTATGCATTATGCAGTTTTCGTATATTTCACTTCCACGCCGCACTATACACCATGCATCTTGGAACGACGCACTTTTACTTTTCATGGTGCACCTTGTTATGGTGAAGTTCGACTAAAAACTAAGCAAGAAGGGTCTATAATTACACTTTGTCTCCATGTTCGAATAAAATACCGAATGAAATAGGATAACCTAAGCATTGGTTTCTGTCCTCGATGGTTAGGGCCACTCGTGGGCTCGTAGCGTGACCCAAGTGAGGCTTTTGAGTTATGGATTGGTAGTCCGACTTTCACCAGGCCTTAGTGACGTGCCATATGAGTTATGATACATGCGCTTTGTGTTTGGTGCGAGAAAATATGAACCCATCTCGAGAGGGTATGAGAGGGAGTGTTCGGGACGGATCACCGTAACGCCTCCACCTATGGGCTTCGTTCCCAAACTTGATTCGCACTCCTTCCATCAGCCAGCCTTGCCGGTCTTCACATAGCTCAATAAGTACCTGATCCAGAGATGGTGCAGTCAAAGTGTTCCGTTCGGGGCGGAATGCGATTTCAGAATGCTTCGAAATCCGTGGACCCTATTTTGAGCGACTTCGCACCGTCGAATCCAACCGTGTGCCGAATGCTTCCAAACTCAAGTACATGACTCTTACCATCATTCCACACCTCTGCTCCAAAGATAGTGCGGTCAAAGTTGGCCCCAAATCTCGTTCATATGAATATTGATTATTCGGTGCGAACGTGATGTTGATGCTAATGGCCGATGCCAACCTCATTCCGGTGGTGAGTAATCTGTGCCACTTTTTGATCGCCAATTGTTTGAGGATGAATTTGTAATCATTAATCCAGGCTAGGGACGTCCTTGTATCCTTCTAAGAAATCTCCTCTACAAAATTGAGTTGGATCGTTGATTCCATAAAATTGATGGTCTTCTCATAGAGTGCCTCGCAGCCGGGTCTCGTGTTCTGGGACTTTGAACCCGTGTTTAGGAACTACCGAGATGATCTCATCCACTTCAACCATGAACCGTATACCTTGGTAATACACACTTGCCCAATGAACCACACATGGTGCACATTAGTACATTACATTACCATTATGCATTATCGTATATTATATTTCACTTCCACGCCGCACTATACACCATGCATCTGAACGACGCACTTTTACTTTTCATGGTGCACCTTGTTATGGTGAAGTTCGACTAAAAACTAAGCAAGAAGGGTTTATAATTAGACTTCTTTGTCTCCATGTTCGAATAAAATACTGAATCAAATAGGATAACCTAAGCATTGGTTTCGTCCTTGATGGTTGGGGCCACTCACAAGTCGAGGCGGACCTAAGTGAGGTTTTTGAGTTATGGATTGGTAGCCTGACTTTCACCAGGCCTCAGTGATGTGCCATATGAGTTATGATGCATGCGCTTTCCGTGTTGGTGCGAGAAAATATGAACCCGTCTCGAGAGGGTATGAGAGGGAGTGTTTCGGGGTGACGGGATCACCGTAACGCCTCCACCTATGGGCTTCGTTCCCAAACTTGATTCGCACCTTCCATCAGCCTCGCTGGTCTTCACATAGCCCAATAAGTACCTGATCCAGAGATGGTGCAGGCAAAGTGTTCTCGTTCGGGCCGAATGCGATTTCAAAGAACGTTTCGAAATCCGTGGACCCTATTTTGAGCAAACAGCGTCCCGCACCGTCGAACCCAACCGTGTGCCGAATGCTTCCAAACTCAAATACATGACTCTACCATCATTCCACACCTCTGCTCCAAAGATAGGGTGGTCAAAGTTGGCCCCAAATCTCGTTCATGAATATTGATTATTCCAGTGAGAACGTGATGTTGATGTAAATGCCGATGCCAACCTTATTCCGGTGGTGAGTAATCAGGCCACTTTTTTGATCGCCAATTGTTTGAGGATGAATTTGTAATCATTAATCCAAGCTGGGGGACGTCCTTGTATCCCTCTAAGAAATCTCCTGGCTACAAAATTCTTGAGTTGGATCGTTGATTCCACAAAATTGATGGTCTTCTCAGAGTGCTAACAAGTCAAGTCCGGGGTTCTTGGGACTTTCAACCCGTGTGCTTATGGAACTACCGAGATGATCTCATCCACTTCAACCATGAACCGTATACCTTGGTAATACACACTTGCCCAATGAACCACACATGGTGCACATTAGTATATTACATTACCATTATGCATTATGACCTAGCAGATATTTCACTTCCACGCTGCACTATACACCATGCATCTTGGAACAATGCACTTTTACTTTTCACTGGAGCACCTTGTTACGGTGAAGTTCGACTAAAACTAAGTAAGAAGGGTCTATAATTAGACTTTCTTTGTGTCCATGTTCGAATAAAATAATCGACTGAAATAGGATAACCTAAGCATTGGTTTCGGCCTCGATGGTTAGGGCCACCTCCGTGGGCTCGTAGGCTAATCCTAAGTGAGGCTTTTGAGTTATGGATTGGTAGTCCGACTTTCACAGCCTTAAGGACTGTGCCATATGAGTTATGATACATGCGCTTTGTGTTTGGTGCGAGAAAATATGAACCCGTCTCTTCGAGGGTACGAGAGGGAGTGTTTCGGGGACGGATCACCGTAACGCCTCCACCTATGGGCTTCGTTCCCAAACTTGATTCGCACTCCTTCCATCACCCTTGCCGGTCTTCACATAGCCCAATAAGTACCCGATCCAGATGGTGCGAAAGTGTTCGCTCTGGCCGGAATGCGATTTCAACAATGCTCGAAATCCGTGGACCCTATCTTTAGTGCGCCTCGCACCGTCGAATCTTAACCGTGTGCCGAATGTTTCCAAACTCAAGTACATGACTCTTACCATCATTCCACACCCTCTGCTCCAAAGATAGTGCTGTCAAAGTTGGCCCAAATCTCGTTCATATGAATATTGATTATTCGGTGCGAACGTGATGTTGATCTGCCGATGCCAACCTCCATTCCTAGGTGAGTAATCCGTGCCACTTTTTTGATCGCCAATTGTTTGAGGATGAATTTGGTAATCATTAATCCAAGTTAGGACGTCCTTGTATCCTTCTAAGAAATCTCCCTCATAAAATTTCGAGTTGGATCGTTGATTCCATAAAATTGATGGTCTTCTCATACCGAGTGCTCTGTTGCCGGGCGGTCTCGGGTTCTTGGGACTTTAACCCGTGTTTAGGAACTACCGAGATGATCTCATCCACTTCCCAACTATAAACCGGAGTATACCTTTAATATCACACACTTGCCCAATGAACCTCACATGGTGCACATTAGTACATTACAGTACCATTATGCATTATGCAGCACATATTTCACTTCCACACTGC
This sequence comes from Linum usitatissimum, assembly GCA_030674075.2. Classification (NCBI taxonomy): domain Eukaryota; kingdom Viridiplantae; phylum Streptophyta; class Magnoliopsida; order Malpighiales; family Linaceae; genus Linum; species Linum usitatissimum. The sequence continues at coordinate 1,899 of JAUJYP020001040.1, read as the reverse complement.
ACTATACACCATGCATCTTGGAACGACGCACTTTACTTTTCATGGTGCACCTTGTTACAGTGAAGTTCGACTAAAACCTAAGCAAGAAGGGTCTATAATTAGACTTCTTTGTCTCCATGTTCCAATAAAATACCGAATGAAATAGGATAACCTAAGCATTGGTTTCGTCCTCAACAGTTGTCAGCTAATTAAAGTGTGGGGCTCGTAAAGGCGGACCTACAAGAGTGCCCTTTGAGTTATGGATTGCAGTCCGACTTCACCCAGGCCTTAGTGACGGTGCCACATGAGTTATGATACATGCGCTTTGTGTTTGGTGCGAGAAAACATGAACTGTCTTGAGAGGGTACGAGGGAGTGTTTCTGGGATACCTGGGTCACCGTAACGCTCCCACCTATGGGCTTTGTTCCCAAGCTTGATTCGCATCCCTTACATCAGCCTTGCTGGTCTCCACATAGCCCAACAAGTACCCGATCCGCAGATGGCAGCAAAGTGTTCTGCTCTGGCCGGAACGCCATTTCAAAGAATGCTTCGAAATCCACGTGGACCATGTTTTGAGCAGCTTCGCACCGTCGAATCCAACTCCGTGTGCCGAATGCTTCCAAACTTAAGTACATGACTCTTACCATCATTCCACACCTCTCGCTCCAAAGATAGTAAGCCATCAAAGTTGGCGCCAAATCTCGTTCATATGAATATTGATTATTCGGTGCGAACGTGATGTTGATGCAAAATGCCGATGCCAACCTCATTCCCGGTGAGTAATCCGTGCCACTTTTTGATCGCCAATTGTTTGAGGATGAATTTGTAATCATTAATCCGTGGCTAGGGACGTCCTTGTATCCTTCTAAGAAATCTCCTCTACAAAATTCATGAGTTGATCGTTGATTCCACAAAATTGATGGTCTTCTTATGTAGTGCCCGCGTGGGGTCTCCTGCTCCCCGGGACTTTGAACCCGTGTTAGAACTACCGAGATGATCTCATCCACTTCAACCATGATCCGTATACCTTGGTAATACACACTTTCCCAATGAACCACACATGGTGCACATTAGTACATTACATTACCATTATGCATTATGCAAACATCTTCGTATATTTCACTTCCACGCTCGCACTATACACCATGCATCTTGGAACGAATGCACTTTTACTTTTCATGGTGCACCTTGTTATGGTGAAGTTCGACTAAAAACTAAGCAAGAAGGGTCTATAATTACTTTGTCTCCATGTTCGAATAAAATACTGAATGAAATAGGATAACCTAAGCATTGGTTTCGTCCTCGATGGTCAGCCATCATGCCTCGTAGGCGGACCTAAGTGAGGGTTTTGAGTTATGGATTGGTAGTCCGACTTCACCAAGCCTTAGTGACGTGCCATATGAGTTATGACACACGCGCTTCCGTGTTTGGTGCGAGAAAATATGAACCCGTCTTGAGAGGGTATGAGAGGGAGTGTTTCGGGGATCGGGATCAACGCCTCCACCTATGGGCTTCGTTCCCAAACTTGATTCGCACTCCTTCCATCACCTTTGGTCTTCACATAGCCCAATAAGTACCTGATCCGCAGATGGTGCAGCAAAGTGTTCGTTCGGGGCCGAATGCGATTTCAAGCAATGCTTCGAAATCCGTGGACCCTATTTTGAGCAACTTCGCACCGTCGAATCCAACTGTGTGCCGAATGCTTCCCAAACTCAAGTACATGACTCTTACCATCATTCCACACCTCTGCTCCAAAGATAGTGCGGTCAAAGTTGGCCCCAAATCTCGTTCATATGAATATTGATTATTCGGTGAGAACGTGATGTTGATGCTACGATGCCAACCTTGTTCCGTGGTGAGTAATTTGTGCCACTTTTTTGATCGCCAATTGTTTGAGGATGAATTTGTAATCATTAATCC
>JAUJYP020001039.1:0-51678 GCA_030674075.2 Linum usitatissimum | reverse complement strand
GATTGGTTCGGCTTAGAACCCAGTAGGAGTCGTGTGTTGAACTAGTGGTTCCACCGGGACTCCTGGGTTGAGGTTTCATAGTACGGTAGTGTGATCTACTATATAAATGTGATGATGTGATTAGGCGAGGGCTCCCAAGTCATACATCGCGTGATCTCTGTACAACAAGCGATAAAGTCAAAGCATAAGCTCTTGGCCTTTGAACTTTGGCGTATGATTCATCGTCCATATTAGGATACGATATGCCTATATGTAATTACCAGGATGATTACGTGTTGGTCGACCACCCCAGATTGCACAATCCCTCAAGTGATATTCCGGTCCTTCTGTGTGACGTGTGTAATATGCCTACAAATGCTAATCACACAAACCTTTCCGGTGGTTTCATGATCTTATAAACGGTGAGGTTATCCACATGGGGCAAATGTGGCCGATGCCAGGTTGTATTCCTATTCGGACCATCGGGTCACATTACTAGATGCGCTGATTAGATACACTTCCATGTTAAATTCTCGATTAACTTCGCTTTGATACGAGTCTAGATAGTCACCCGGCTCTTAGCGCTGACCCAATTAGACATTTTTTCCCCTTATGTGTATTTCGCCTCACGGGTACTAGAGTCGATGGTGGAGAGAGAGTTGGTCGGGGTTTTGATATCGTATGATATCCATTTCGATGTATTTCGTAACTAGAGTTGTATCTCCTCTTTTTTTGTATTTTCATTAGGGATTCCAAGATATTTGTTGGTCAATTTATGGGCAAATTATTCAGCTCGCCTTAATGCTCGTTTTAATGGTTATAATAAAGGTCTTTGAGTCGAGATTGGTTCAAATTTTAGAACTCCAAGTAGGAGTCGTGCGTCAACTAGTGGTTCCACCAGACTCCTAGGTTGAGGTTTCATAGTACAATAGTGTGTGATCTACTATATAAATGTGATGATGTGATGAGAGCGAGGGCTCCTGTGTCATACATCGCGTGATCTCTCAGATAAAGAAAACTGATAAACTCAAAGCATAAGCTGTTGGCCTTTGAACTTTGGCTTATGATTCATCGTCCATATTAGGACATGATATGCCTATATAGACTACTTGTGATGATTATGTGTTGGTCGACCACCCCTGCATTGCACAATCCCTCAAGTGATATTCTCGCTCCTTCTAGACGTGTGTAGCATACTCTTACAAATGCTACTCACACAAACCTTTTCAGGTGGTTTCATTATCTTATAAACTATGAGGTTATCCACAAAGCTATGTGTGGTTGATGCTAGGTAGATTCCTATTCGGACCATAGGGTCACATTACTAGATGCGCTTATTAGATACACTTCCATGTTAAATTCTCGATTAATCTCGCCTTGATACGAGTCATAATTTTTTTTTTTTTTTTTTTTTTTTTTTTTTTTTTTTTTTTTTTTTTTTTTTTTTTTTTTTTTTTTTTTTTTTTTTTTTTTTTTTTTTTTTTTTTTTTTAAAAAAAAAAAAAAAATGATGATATCAATTTTGATGTACTTAACCAGAAGTTGTATCTCCTTTTTGTATTTTCATTAGAATTCCAAGATAATTGTTGGTCAATTTATAAATTATTCAGCTTAAGCTTTTAATGCTTGTTTTAATGGTTATAATAAAGGTCTTGAGTCAGATTGGCTCGCCTTAGAACCCAAGTAGGAGTCGTGTGTTGGAACTAGTGGTTCCACCAGGACTCCTAGGTTGACGTTTCATAGACAATAGTGTGTGATCTACTATATAAATGTGATGATGTGATGAGAGCGAGGGCTCCCAAGTCATACATCACGTGATCTCTCAGACAAAGAACCGATAAACTCAAAGCATAAGCTCTTGGCCTTTGAACTTTGGCGTATGATTCATCGTCCATATTCAAGGACATGATATGCCTATATGGACTACTTGTGATGATTATGTGTTGGCTGACCACTCCCTCATTGCACAATCCCTCAAGTGATATTCTAGTCCTTCTCCCAGGACGTGTAGAGTATGCCTACAAATGCTACTCACACAAACCTTATCAGGTGGTTTCATGATCTTATAAACGGTGAGGTTATCCACATAGTTACGGGTGGTTGATGCTAGGTAGAATCCTATTCGGACCATACGGTCACATTACTAGATTTAGTGATTAGAACATTCCATGTTAAATTCTCAGATTAATCTAAGTTTGACACGAGTCTAGATAGTCACTCAGTTCTTAGCGTTGACCCAATTAGACATTTTTTTTTCCCTTTATGTGTATTTCAAATGGGACGGTACTAGAGTTGATGGTGGAGAGAGAGTTGGTCTGGGTTTTCATATCGATGATATCAATTTTGATGTATTTCTTAACTAGAGTTGTATCTCCTTTTTTTGTATTTTCATTAGGGATTCCAAGATAATTGTTGGTCAATTTATATAAATTATTCCAGCTAGCTTTTAATGCTTGTTTTAATGGTTATAATAAAGGTCTTGAGTCGAGATTGGTTTAGAACTGGGCAGAAGTCGTGTGTTGAACTAATGGTTCCACCAGACTCCTAGGTTGAGGTTTCATAGTACAATAGTAGGTGATCTACTATATAAATGTGATGATGTGATGAGAGCGAGGGCTCCCAAGTCATACATCACGTGATCTCTGTACTGAAATCGACAAACTCAAAGCATAGCTCTTGGCCTTTGAACTTTGGCGTATGATTCATCGTCCATATTAGGACATGATATCCCCATATAGACTACTGCGTGATGATTATGTGTTGGTCGAATACCCCCAGATTGCATAAATCCTCAAGTGATATTCGAGTCCCTTCTGGACGTGTAGAATATGCCTACAAATGCTACTCACACAAACCTTTCCAGGTGGTTTCATTAACTTATAAACGGTGAGGTTATCCACATAGGTACGGGTGGTTGATGCTAGGTAGATTCCTATTTGGACTCATACGGTCACATTACTAGATGTATTGATTAGATACACTTCCATGTTAAATTCTCGATTAATCTAAGCTTGACACGAGTCTAGATAGTCACTCAGCTCTTAGCGTTCACCCAATTAGACATTTTTTTTTCCTTTATGTGTATTTCTAAATTTACGGAACAGAGTTATGCTGGTGGAGAGAGAGTTGGTCGGGGTTTTCATATCGATGATATCAATTTTGATGTATTTCAGAACTAGAGTTGTATCTCCTTTTTTTGTATTTTCATTAGGGATTCCAAGATAATCGTTGGTCAATTTATATAAATTATTCCAGCTTAGCTTTTAATGCTTGTTTTAATGGTTATAATAAAGGTCTTGAGTCCACATTGGTTCAGCTTAACCCAAGGAGGAGTCGTGTGTTGAACTAATGGTTCCACCAGACTCCTAGGTTGACGTTTCATACTATAGTGTGTGATCTACTATATAAATGTGATGATGTGATTAGAGTTGTGAGGGCTCCCAAGTCATACATCGCGTGATCTCTCGAACAACAAACCGATAAACTCAAAGCATAAGCTCGTTGGCCTTTGAAATTTGGCTTATGATTCATCGTCCATATTGTGACATGATATGCCTATATAGACTACTTGTGATGATTATGTGTTGGTTGACCACCCCGGACATTGACAATCCTCAAGTGATATTCTAGTCCTTCTAGACGTGTAGAGTATGCCTACAAATGCTACTCACACAAACCTTATCAGGTGGTTTCATGATCTTATAAACGGTGAGGTTATCCACATAGCTACGGGTGGTTGATGCTGTGTAGATTCCTATTCGGACCATACGGTCACATTACTAGATGTAGTGATTAGACACACTTCCATGTTAAATTCTCGTATTAATCTAACCTTGACACGAGTCTAGATAGTTACTCAGCTCTTAGCGTTGACCCAATTAGACATTTTTTCCCTTATGTGTATTTCAGTCACGGGTACTAGAGTTGATGGTGGAGAGAGAGTTGGTCTGGAGCTTTCATATCGTATGATATCAATTTTGATGTATTTCAGAACTAGAGTTGTATGTCCTTTTTTTTGTATTGTCATTAGGGATTCCAAGATAATTGTTGGTCAATTTATAAAATTATTCCAGTTCAGCTTTTAATGCTTGTTTTAATGGTTATAATAAAGGTCTTGAGTCGAGATTGGTTCAGCTAAGAACCCAAGTAGAAGTCGTGTGTTGAATGGTTCCACCAGGACTCCTAGGTTGAGGTTTCATAGTACAATAGTGTGTGATCTACTATATAAATGTGATGATGTGATGAGAGCGAGGGCTTCTTAGTCATACATCATGTGATCTCTGTACATTAAACCGATAAACTCAGCATAAGCTCTTGCCTTTGAACTTTGGCGTATGATTCATCGTCTATATTAGACATGATACCTATAGACTACTTGTGATGATTATGTGTTGGTCGACCACCCCTGTGATTAAAATAATCCTCAAGTGATACTCGTCCTTCTAGGACGTGTGTAATATGCCTACAAATGCTAATCACACAAACCTTTTCAGGTGGTTTCATGATCTTATAAACGGTGAGGTTATCCACACAAAAGTACGAATGGTTGATGCTAGGTAGATTCCTATTCCCGGACCATAGGCTCACATTACTAGATGCGTTGATTAGATACACTTCCATGTTAAATTCTCAGATTAATCTCGCGCTTGATACGAGTCTAGATAGTCACTCTCCTCTAGCGCCGACCCAATTAGACATTTTTTTCCTTTACGTGTATTTCTACCACGGCTATCTGAGTTGATGGTGGAGAGAGAGTTGGTCGCGGTTTTCATATCGATGATATCCATTTCGATGTATTTTAACTAGAGTTGTATCTCCTTTTTTTGTATTTTCATTAGGGATTCCAAGATAATTGTTGGTCAATTTATATACCCCATTCCAGCTCAGCTTCTAATGCTTGTTTTAATGGTTGTAATAAAAGGTCTTGAGTCGAGATTGGTTCACTTAAGAACCCAAGTAAAGGAGTCGTGTATTGAACTAGTGGTTGCACTGTAGGATTCCTAGTTTGAGGTTTCATGCTGAGCAATAGTGTGTGTGATCTACTATATAAATGTGATGATGTGACGAGAGCGAGGGCTTCCTGTGTCATACATCGCGTGATCTCCGTAGCGCGAATCGATAAAGTCAAAGCATAAGCTCTTGGCCTTGACTTTGGCGGTGATTCATCGTCCATATTAGGACATGATATGCCTATATACACTACTTGTGATTATTATGCTGTTGGTCGACCACCCCTGCATTGCACAATCCCTCAAGTTATATTCGTGTCCTTCTAGACGTGCAGTATACCTATAAATGCTACTCACACAAACCCTTTCGTGGTTTCATGATCTTATAAACGGTGAGGTTATCCACAGCGTTACGGGTGGTTGATGCTAGGTATTCTATTGTAATTACAGTGGTCACATTACTAGATGTAGTGATTAGATACACTTCCATGTTAAATTCTCGCATTAATCTCCGCCCTTGACACGAGTCTAGATAGTCACTCGCTTCGTAGCACCGACCCAATTAGACATTTTTTTCCCTTATGTGTATTTTGGCCACGGTACTAGAGTTGATGGTGGAGAGAGAGGTGGTCGGGGTTTTTATATTAGATGATGTACATTTTAATGTATTTCGCAATCCGTAGCATCGTATCTCCTTTTGTTGTATTTTCATTAGGGATTCCAAGATAATTGTTGGTCAATTTATATAAATTATTCCAGCTCTGGCCTTTTAATTCTTGTTTTAATGGTTAGAAATAATGGGCTTCAGTCGAGGTTGGTTCAGCTTAGAACCCAAGTGAGAGTCGTGTGTTGTTCCAGTGGTTCCACTAGGACTCCCAGTTTCAGGTTTCATAGTGCAAAGAAGGTGTGATCTACTATATAAATGTGATGATGTGATTAGAGCGAGGGCTCCGGTGTCATACATCGCGTGATCTCCCGTACGCAACCGATAAACTCAAAGCATAAGCTCTTGGCCTTTGAACTTTTGCGTGTGATTCATCCTACCCATATTAGGACATGACATGTTTACATACACTACTTGTGATTATTATGCTTTGTCGACCACCCCGCATCGCACAATCCCTCAAGTTATATTCGTGTCCACCTAGCACGTGCAGAGTATACCTACAAAATGCTACTCACACAAACCTTTTCAGGTGGTTTCATGATCTTATAAACAAGTGAGGTTATCCACAATGGGGCCATTTTTGCTATTTGATGCCAGGTAGATTCCTATTGGGACCATAGGGTCACATTACTAGATGTAGTGATTAGATAAGCACTTCCATGTTAAATTCTCGGATTAATCTCCGTTTGACACGAGTCTAGATAGTCACTCAGCTCTTAGCGCCGACCCAATTAGACATTTTTTTTCCCCCTATGTGTATTTCACTCACGGGTACTTAGAGTCGATGGTGGAGAGAGAGTTGGTCGGGGTTTTGATATCAGATGATATCCATTTTTATGTATTTCTTAACTAGAGTTGTATCTCCTTTTGTTGTATTTTCATTAGGGATTCCAAGATAATTGTTGGTCAATTTATATAAATTATTCCAGTCGAAACCTTTTAATGCTTGTTTTATTGGATTATAATAAAGGTCTTCGAGTCGAGATTGGTTCACTAACCCAAGTAGGAGTCGTGTGTTGAACCAATGTTCCACCAGACTCCTAGGTTGAGGTTTCATAGTACAGTAGTGTGTGATCTACTATATAAATGTGATGATGTGATTAGAACGAGGGCTCCCAGGTCATACATCGCGTGATCTCTGTACAGCAAACTGATAAACTCAAAGCATAAGCTCTTGGCCTTTAAACTTTGGCGTATGATTCATCGTCCATATTAGGACATGATGTGCCTATATAGACTACTTGTGATGATTATGTGTTAGTCGACCACCCCCAGATTGCACAATCCCTCATGTGATATTTAGGTCCTTCTAGGACGTGTAGAGTATGCCTACAAACGCTACTCCCACAAACCTTTTCAGGTGGTTTCATGATCTTATAAATGGTGAGGTTATCCACATAGTTACGGGTGGTTGATGCTAGGTAGATTCCTATTCGGACCATAGGGTCACATTACTAGATGCAGTGATTAGATACACTTCCATGTTAAATTCTCGCATTAATCTCGCTTGATACGAGTCTAGATAGTCACTCGCTCATAGCACCGACCCAATTAGACATTTTTTTCCCTTTATGTGTATTTCACTCACGGGTACTAGAGTTGATGGTGGAGAGAGAGTTGGTCGGGGTTTTGATATCGATGATATCCATTTTGATGTATTTCGAACTCAGGAGTTGTATCTCCTTTTGTTGTATTTTCATTAGGGATTCCAAGATAATTGTTGGTCAATTTATATAAATTATTCCTTAGTCACTTTTAATGCTTGTTTTAATGGTTATAATAAAGGTCTTGAGTCGAGATTGGTTCACCTTAGAACTCCAAGTAGGAGTCAGGTGTTGAACTAATGTTCCACCAGACTCCTAGGTTAAGGTTTCAAAGTACAAGTAAGTTGTGTGATCTACTATATAAATGGATGATGTGATTAGAGCGAGGGCTCCTGTGTCATACATCGCGTGATCTCGTACTAAGAACTTATAAACTAAAAGCATAAGCTCTTGGCCTTTGAAATTTGGCATATGATTCATCGTCCATATTAGGACATGATATGCCTATATACACTACTTGTGATAATTATGCGTTGGTCGACCACTCCTTGCATCGCACAATTCCTCAAGTGATATTCAGGTCCTTCTAGACGGTGAATATGCCTACAAATGCTACTCACACAACCTTTTTCTGTGGTTTCATGATCTTATAAACTGTGAGGTTATCTACACAAGCATTTAAGAATGGCCGATGCTAGGTAGATTCCTATTGGGACCATACGGTCACATTACTAGATGTAGTGATTAGATACACTTTCATGTTAAATTCTCGCATTAATCCCCGTTTGACACGAGTCTAGATAGCCACTCGCTATTGGCACAACCCACTAGGACATTTTTTTCCCTTATGTGTATTTCACTCACGGTACTAGAGTTGATGGTGGAGAGAGAGTTTGCCTGGGTTTCTAGATATCGTATGATATCCATTTTTATGTATTTCGTAAACCAGAGTTGTATCTCCTTTGTGAGACATTTTCATTAGGGATTCCAAGATAATTGTTGGTCAATTTATATAAATTATTCCAAAATAAGTTTTTAATGCTTGTTTTAATGGTTATAATAAAGGGCTCGAGTCGAGATTGGTTCAGATTTAGAACCCAAGTAGAGTCGTGTGTTGAACTAATGGTTCCACTAGGACTCCTAGGTTGAGGTTTCATACCCGAGTGTGTGATCTACCATATAAATGTGATGATGTGATTAGAAGCGAGGGCTCCCAAAGTCATATATCGCGTGATCTCCAGACAAAGAATCGATAAACTAAAAGCATAAGCTCTTGGCCTTTGAAATTTGGCGGAGACTCATCGTCCATATTAGGACATGATATGCCTATATACAATTTGTGATTATTATGTGTTTGTCGACCACCCCCATTGCACACACTCCCTCAAGTGATATTCGGTGGCCTTCTGGGACGTGTAGAGTATACCCACAAATGCTACTCACACAAACCCTTTCGGTGGTTTCATGATCTTATAACCAGAGAGGTTATCCATACCCTTACAAGTGGTTGATGCTAGGTAGATTCCTATTGGGACCATATGGTCACATTACTAGATTTAGTGATTAGATACACTTCCATGTTAAATGCTCGCATTAATCTCCGCTTGACACGAGTCTAGATAGCCACTCGCTTATCACACACCCAATTAGACATTTTTTTCCTCTTATGTGTATTTCACTACGATACTAGAGTTAGATGGTGGAGAGAGAGTTGGTTGGGGTTTTGATGCTAGATGATATCCATTTTTATGTATTTCGTAACTAGAGTTGTATCTCCTTTTGTTGTATTTTCATTAAGGAATCCAAGATAATCGTTGGTCAATTTATATAAATTATTCCAAATAACTTTTAATGCTTGTTTTAATGGTTATAATAAAGGTCTTGAGTCGAGGTTGGTTCGGCCTTAGGGACCCAAGTAGAGTCGTGTGTTGAACCGGGTTCCAACACAGACTCCTAGGTTGAGGTTTCATAAGGACAGTAAGTGTGATCTACTATATAAATGTGATGATGTGATTGGAGCGAGGGCTTCCGAGCCATACATCACGTGATCTCGCATGCAAACCGATAAACTCAAAGCATAAGACTTTGCCTTTGAACTTTGGCGTATGATTCATCGTCCATATTAGGACATGATGTGCCTATATAGACTACTTCGCTGATGATTATGTGTTAGTCGACCAATTTCGTATTGCAATAATCCCTCATGTGATATTCGTGTCCTTCTAGGACGTGTACAGTATGCCTACAAACGCTACTCCCACAAACCTTCGTGTGGTTTCATGATCTTAAAAATGGTGAGGTTATCTAATCACGTTTGCTGGTGGTTGATGCTAGGTAGATTCATATTCCTAATTCATAGGGTCACATTACTAGATGATTAGATGCACTTCCATGTTAAATTCTCTCAATGCAATCTCAATTAGACACGAGTCTAGATAGTCACTCGCCCTTATCGCCGACCCAATTAGACATTGTTTCCCTTATGTGTATTTCAAATACTGGTACTAGAGTTGATGGTGGAAAGAGAGTTGGCTCAGGGTTTTGATAGTAGATGATATCCAAATCTTGATGTATTTCGTAACTCGAGTCGTATCTCCTTTTGTTGTATTTTCATTAGGGATTCCAAGATAATTGTTGGTCAATTTATTTAAAGTATTCCAGCTCGTTTTCAATGCTTGCTTTATTGGTTTTAATAAAGGTCTTCAGCCTAGGTTGGTTCAACTTAGAACTCCAAGTAGAGTCGTGTGTTGAACCAATAGTTCCACCGTAGACTCCCAGGTTGAGGTTTCATAGTACAAAGAGTGTGCGATCTACTATATATAATTTGACAGCGACGGCCTTTGTGTCATACATCACGTGATCTCTCGTACAAAACTCATAAAGTCAAATCATAAGCTCTTTGCCGTTGACCTTTGGCGTGTGATTCATCATCCATATTAGGACATGATATGCGTATATACTACTTGTGATGATTATGTGTCAGCTCTAATTAACTTCGGATTGCACAATCCCTCAAGTGATATTCGGTCTCAGATTTATATGCTCACAAATGTTACTCACACAAACCTTTTCTGTGGTTTCATGATCTTATAAATGGTGAGGTTATCCACATAGTTACGGGGTGGTTGATGCTAGGTAGACTCCTATTCGACCATAGGGTCACATTACTAGATGATTAGATACACTTCCATGTTAAAATTCTCAATGCAATCTCAATTTGACAAGAGTCTAGATAGTCAATTTTATTTATTGCCGACCCACTAGACATTTTTCCCTTATGTGTATTTCTACCACGGTACTAGAGCGATGCTGAGAGTAGTTTGCCTGTGGTTTTGACATCGTATGATATCCATTTTTATGTATATAAGAACTGAGTTGTATCTCCTTTTGTTGTATTTTCATTAGGGATTCCAAGATAATTGTTGGTCAATTTATTTAAAGTATTCCGGCTCTATAAGCATCGCTTGTTTTATCGGATTTATTAAAGGTCTTGAGTCGAGGTTGGTTCAAATTTTAGAATCCCAAGTAGGAGTCGTGTGTTGAACCAAAGAGTTCCACCAAGACTCCTAGGCCGAGGTTTCATAGCAGCGTAGTGTGTAATCTATTATATAAATTGATTAGAGCGAGGGCTCCCAGAGTCATACATCACGTGATCTCCGTACGTAAACCGATAAACTCAAAGCATAAGCTCTTTGCCTTTGAACTTTGGCGTGTGATTCATCGTCCATATTAAGACATGATATGCCTATATAGACAACTTGTGATGATTATGTGTTGGTCATCACCGCATTGCACAATCCCTCAAGTGATATTATGGTCCTTTCTAGACGTGTGTAATATGCCTACAAATTTACTCACACAAACCTTTTTCGTGTGGTTTCATGATCTTAGAATTTGAGAGGTTATCCACACAAGCATGAAAAGTTGATGCTAGGTAGATTCCTATTCGACCATAGGGTCACATTACTAGACGCAAAGGATTAGATACACTTCCATGTTAAATTCTCAATGCAATCTCAATTTGACACGAGTCTAGATAGTCACTTAGCTCTTATCGCCGACCCAATTACTCATTTTTTCCCCTTATGTGTACTTCGACATGGTACTGGAGTTGATGGTGGAGAGAGAGTTGGTTGGGTTTTGATATCGTATGATATCCATTTTTATATATTTCTAACTGGATTTGTATCTCCGTTTGTTGTATTTTCATTGGGGATTCCAAGATAATCGTTGGTCACTTTATTTAAATTATTCCGCCAATTTATAATGCTTGTTTTAATGGTTATAATAAAGGTCTTGAGTTGAGGTTGGTTCGAACTTAGAACCCAAGTAGGAGTCGTGTTCAACCGATGGTTGCACCAGGACTCCTAGGTTGAGGTTTCATAGCGTAGTGTGTGATCTACTATATAAATGTGACGATGTGATTAGAGCGAGGGCTCCCATGTCATACATCACGTGATCTCTCGTACAACAAACCGATAAACTCAAAGCATAAGCTCTTTGCCTTTAAACTCAGGCGTGTGATTCATCGTCCATATTAGGACATGATATGCCTATATAGACTACTTGCGATGATTATGTGTTAGTCGACCACCCCTGCATTGCACAATCCCTCAAGTGATATTATGGTCCTTCCAGGACGTGTAGAGTATGCCTACAAATGCTACTCACACAAACCTTTTCGTGTGGTTTCATGATCTTATAACCAAGAGAGGTTATCCACACAGCTACGGGTGGTTGAATGCTAGGTAGATTCCTATTCGGACCATAGGGTCACATTACTAGATGCATGATTAGATGCACTACCTATGTTAAATTCTCACATTCAATCTCAATTTGGACACGAGTCTAGATAGTCACCATCGCTCTTATCGCCGACCCAATTAGTCATTTTTTTCCTTATGTGTATTTCGCTCACGGTACTGGAGTTGATGGTGGAGAGAGAGTTGGTCATGGTTTCGATATCGATGATATCCATTTTTATTTACTTCAAAACTAGAGTTAGATCTCCTTTTGTTGTATTTTAATTAGGGGATTCCAAGATAATTGTTGGTCAATTCATGTAAAGTATTCCATTTCATACATTTTACGCTTGTTTTTTATTGGATTTATTAAAGGTCTTGAGTTGAGGTTGGTTCAGCTTTAGAACCCAAGTAGAAGTCGTGTGTTGACTCAAGCAGTTCCACCAGGACTCCTAGGTTGAGGTTTCATAGGACAAGAGGGTGTAATCTACTATATAAATTGATTAGAGTGAGGGCTCCTGTGTCATACATCACGTGATCTCTACGTAAAAGATAAACTCAAAGCATAAGCTCTTTGCCTTTGAACTCGGCGTGTGATTCATCGTCCATATTAGGACATGATATGCCTATATAGACTACTTGTGATGATTATGTGTTGGTCGACCACTCCCGCATTGCACAATCCTCAAGTGATATTCGTGTCCTTCTGTGACGTGTGTAGTATGCCTATAAATGCTACTCACACAAACCTTTTCGGTGGTTTCATGATCTTATAACCAAGTGAGGTTATCCACATACGCTTACGGGTGGTTGATGCTAGGTAGATTCCTATTCAGACCATAGGGTCACATTACTAGATGCAGGAATGGATTAGATACACTTCCATGTTAAAATTCTCGCATTGAATCTCCGTTTGACACGAGTCTGTATAGTCACTCAATTCTTATCGCCGACCCAATTAGTCAATTTTTTTCCCTTATGTGTATTTTACCACGGTACCGGAGTTGATGGTGGAGAGAGAGTTGGTCGTGGTTTTGATATCGATGATATCCATTTTTATGTATTTCCGTAATCCGTCAGCCGTATCTCCTTTTGTTGTATTTTCATTAGGGATTCCAAGATAATTGTTGGTCAATTTATTTAAAGTATTCCAGTCAAGCGCAAAATCGCTTGTTTTATTGGATTTATTAAAGGTCTTGAGTCGAGGTTGGTTCAAATTTAGAACCCAAGTAGGAGTCGTGTGTTGAACCAGTAGTTCCACTGTGACTCTTAGGTTGAGGTTTCATAGTACAGTAGTGTGTAATCTATTATATAAACGATTGTGAGCGAGGGCTCTTGTGTCATACATCACGTGATCTCTGTATTTAAAACTCGATAAACTCAAAGCATAAGCCGTTTGGCCTTGAACTTTGGCATGTGATGCATCCTCATATTAGGACATGATATGCTCATATAGACAACTTGTGATTATTATGTGTTGGTCGACCACCCCTGCATTGCACAATCCCTCAAGTGATATTATGGTCCTTCTAGGACGTGTAGAGTATGCCTACATATGCCACTCACACAAACCTTTTCAAAGTGGTTTCATGATCTTATAAATTGTGAGGTTATCCACAAAGTTACGTGGTTGATGCTAGGTAGATTCCTATTCGGACCATAGGGTCACATTACTAGATGCAAAGTGATTAGATACACTTCCATGTTAAATTCTCAATGCAATCTCAATTTGACACGAGTCTAGATAGTCACTTAGTTCTTATCACTGACCCAATTACACATTTTTTTCCCTCATGTGTATTTCATTCACGGCTATCAGAGTTGATGGTGGAGAGAGAGTTGGTCGGGCTTTCGATATCGTATGATATCCATTTTTATATATTTCTAACCTACGGTCGTATCTCCATTTGTTGTATTTTCATTAGGGATTCCAAGATAATTGTTGGTCACTTTATGTAAAGTATTCCACTTCGGCTTTTACCGCTTGTTTTATTGGATTTATTAAAGGTCTTGAGTCGAGGTTGGTTCGGCCTTAGAACCCAAGTAGGAGTCGTGTGTTGAACCTGTGATTTGCACCCAGACTCCTAGGTTGAGGTTTCATAGTACAATAGAGTGTAATCTACTATATAAATTGATTAGAGCGAGGGCTCCCATGTCATACATCACGTGATCTCTCGTATTTAAAACCGATAAACTCAAAGCATAAGCTCTTTGCCTTTAAACCCTTGTGTGTGATTCATCGTCCATATTAAAGACATGATATGCCTATATAGACTACTTGTGATGATTATGTGTTGGTCGACCACCCCCGCATTGCACAGCTTCCTCAAGTGATATTCAGGTCCTTCTAGGACGTGTAGAGTATGCCTAGAAATGCTACTCACACAAACCTTTTCATGTGTGGTTTCATGATCTTTTAAACTATGAGGTTATCCACACAAGGCATGTGGTTGATGCTAGGTAGATTCCTATTCCGACCATAGGGTCACATTACTAGATGCGTGATTAGATACACTTCCATGTTAAATTCTCGTATTGAATCTCTCGTTTGACACGAGTCTAGATAGTCACTCAATTCTTATCGCCGACCCAATTAGTCAATTTTTTTCCTTTATGTGTATTTCTTACCACGGTACCGGAGTTGATGGTGGAGAGAGAGTTGGTCAAAAGGTTTTGAAATTGTGGATTATATCCATTTTTATGTATTTCGTAACTAGAGTTGTATCTCCTTTTGTTGTATTTTCATTAGGGATTCCAAGATAATTGTTGGTCAATTTATTTAAAGTATTCTCTCTAGTCATGCATCGCTTGTTTTATTGGATTTATTAAAGGTCTTGAGTCGAGGTTGGTTCGGCTTAGAACCTTTGCTAGCAGTCGTGTGTTGAACCAACAGTTCCACCAGATTCCTAGGTTGAGGTTTCATAGTACAAAGGAGTGTGTAATCTATTATATAAATGGTTGGGGCTGATTAGAGCGAGGGCTCCTCTAAAATACATCACGTGATCTCTCGTATAGAAAACCGATAAAACTCAAAGCATAAGGTCGTTTGCCTTTGAACTTTGGCGTGTGATTCATCGTCCATATTAGGACATGATATGCCTATATAGACAACTTGTGATGATTATGTGTTGGTCGTACCACCCCCGCATTGCACAATCCCTCAAGTGATATTATGGTCCTTTCAGGACGTGTAGAGTATGCCTACAAATGCTACTCACACAAACCTTTTCCCGTGGTTTCATGATCTTATAAACGGGAGAGGTTATCCAATACGCTACGGGTGGTTGATGCTAGGTAGATTCCTATTCGGACCATAGGGTCACATTACTAGATGCGTGATTAGATACACTTCCATGTTAAATTCTCAATGCAATCTCAATTTGACACGAGTCTAGATAGTCACTCGCCTATCGCCGACCCAATTAGTCATTTTTTCCCCCTTATGTGTATTTCGCTCACGGGTACTAGAGTTGATGGTGGAGAGAGAGTTGGTTTGGGTTTTGATATCGTATGATATCCATTTTGATGTATTTCGGAACTAGAGTTGTATCTCCTTTTGTTGTACTTTTCATTAGGGATTCCAAGATAATTGTTGGTCAATTTATATAAATTATTCCAGCTTAGCTTTAATGCTTGTTTTAATGGTTATAATAAAGGTCTTGAGTTGAGATTGGTTCAAATTTTAGAACCCAAGTAGGAGTCGTGTGTTGAACTAGTGGTTCCACCAGACTCCTAGGTTGAGGTTTCATAGTACAAAGAGTGTGATCTACTATATAAATGTGATGATGTGACTAGAGTGAGGGAGCTCACAAGGCATACATCACGTGATCTCTCGCACAGACAAAGAACCGATAAACTCAAAGCATAAGCTCTTTGGCCTTTGAACTTTGGCGTGTGATCCATCGTCCGCATTAGGACATGATATGCCTATATAGACTACTTATGAACATTATGCTGATCGACCACCCCAGATTGCAACAATCCCTCAAGTGATATTATGGTCCTTCAGACGTGTGAGTATGCTTACAAATGCTACTCACACAAACCTTTTCGTGTTGTTTCACTGATCTTATAAACGGAGAGGTTATCCACACAAAATACGGGTGGTTGATGCTAGGTAGATTCCTATTCGGACCATAGGGTCACACTACTAGATGCAAAGTGATTACATACACTTCCATGTTAAATTCTCAATCAATCTAACTTGACACGAGTCTAGATACTCACTCGGCCTCTTAGCGAACCCAATTAGACATTTTTTTTTCCCTTATGTGTATTTCGCTTACCACGGTACTAGAGTCGATGGTGGAGAGAGAGTTGGTCGGGGTTTCTATATCGCATAATATCCATTTTGATGTATTCCAACAACTTGAGTTGTATCTCCTTTTGTTGTATTTTCATTAGGATTCCAAGATAATTGTTGGTCAATTTATATAAATTATTCCGCTTCAGCTTTTAATGCTTGTTTTAATGGTTATAATAAAGGTCTTGAGTCGAGGTTGGGTCGGCTTAGAACCCAAGTAGGAATCGTGTGTTGAACTAGTGGTTCCACCAGGACTCCTAGGTTGAGGTTTCATAGTACAATTAGTGTGTGATCTACTATATAAATGTGATGATGTGATTAGAGCGATGGCTCCTGTGTCATACATCACGTGATCTTTGTACAAAAATCGATAAACTCAAAGCATAAGCTCTTAGCCTTTGAACTTTGGCGTATGATTCATCGTCCATATTAGGACATGATATGCCTATATAGACTACTTGTGATGATTATGTGTTGGTCGACCACCCAGATTGCACAATCCCTCAAGTGATATTCGGTCCTTCTAGACGTGTAGAGTATGCCTACAAATGCTACTCACACAAACCTTTTCATGTGGTTTCATGATCTTATAAACGGTGAGGTTATCCACACAGTTACGGGTGGTCGATGCTAGGTAGATTCCTATTCGGACCATAGGGTCACATTACTAGATGCGTTGATTAGATACACTTCCATGTTAAATTCCTCGATTAATCTCACTTTTGACACGAGTCTAGATACTCACTCGCTTCTAGCGCCGACCCAATTAGACATTTTTTTCCCTTATGTGTATTTCTGTCACTGGTACTAGTGTTGATGGTGGAGAGAGAGTTGGTCGGGGTTTTTATATCGATAATATCCATTTTGATGTATTTCCGAACAAGAGTTGTATCTCCTTTTGTTGTATTTTCATTAGGGATTCCAAGATAATTGTTGGTCAATTTATATAAATTATTCCAGTTAGACTTTTTAATGCTTGTTTTAATGGTTATAATAAAGGTCTTGAGTCGAGATTGGTTCGGCTTAGAACCCAAGTAGGAGTCGTGTGTTGAACTAGTGGTTCCACCGGGACTCCTAGGTTGAGGTTTCATAGGACATTAGTGTGTGATCTACTATATAAATGTGATGATGTGATTAGAGCGATGGCTCCCAAGTCATACATCACGTGATCTCTCAGACAAAGAACTGATAAACTCAAAGCATAAGCTCTTGGCCTTTGAACTTTGGCGTATGATTCATCGTCCATATTAGGACATGATATGCCTATATAGACTACTTGTGATGATTATGTGTTGGTCGACCACCCCCAGATTGCACAATCCCTCAAGTGATATTCTGTCCTTCTTAGACGTGTAGAGTATGCCTACAAATGCTACTCACACAAACCTTTTCAGGTGGTTTCATGATCTTATAAACGGTGAGGTTATCCACACGATTACGGTGGTCGATGCTAGGTAGATTCCTATTCGGACCATAGGGTCACATTACTAGATGCAAAGTTGATTAGATACACTTCCATGTTAAATTCTCGCATTAATCTCGCCTTTTACACGAGTCTAGATAGTCACTCGCTTCTTAGCGCCGACCCAATTAGACATTTTTTCCCTTATGTGTATTTCTACTCACGGGTACTAGAGTTGATGGTGGAGAGAGTTGGTCGGGGTTTTTATATCGATAATATCCATTTTGATGTATTTCAAAACTAGAGTTGTATCTCCTTTTGTTGTATTTTCATTAGGATTCCAAGATAATTGTTGGTCAATTTATATAAATTATTCCAAATCGGCTTTAATGCTTGTTTTAATGGTTATAATAAAGGTCTTGAGTCGAGATTGGTTCAACTTTTAGAACCCAAGTAGAGTCGTGTGTTGAACTAGTGGTTCCACCAGACTCCTAGGTTGAGGTTTCATAGTACACTAGTGTGTGATCTACTATATAAATGTGATGATGTGATTAGAGCGAGGCTCCTGTGTCATACATCGCGTGATCTCTCGTACAACAAACCGATAAACTCAAAGCATAAGCTCTTGGCCTTTGAACTTTGGCGTATGATTCATCGTCCATATTAGGACATGATATGCCTATATAGACTACTTGTGATGATTATGTGTTGGTCGACCACCCCTGCATTGCACAATCCCTAAAGTGATATTATGGTCCTTCTAGGACGTGTAGAGTATGCCTACAAATGCTACTCACACAAACCTTTTCATGTGGTTTCATGATCTTATAAACGGTGAGGTTATCCACACAAGCATGGGTGGTCGATGCTAGGTAGATTCCTATTCGGACCATAGGGTCACATTACTAGATGCAATGATTAGATACACTTCCATGTTAAATTCTCGCATTAATCTCGCTTGACACGAGTCTAGATACTCACTCGCTCTTAGCGCCGACCCAATTAGACATTTTTTTTCCTTATGTGTATTTCGCTCACGGTACTAGTGTTGATGGTGGAGAGAGAGTTGGTCGGGGTTTTTATATCGATAATATCCATTTTGATGTATTTCTGAACAAGAGTTGTATCTCCTTTTGTTGTATTTTCATTAGGGATTCCAAGATAATTGTTAGTCAATTTATATAAATTATTCCAGTTCACTTTTAATGCTTGTTTTAATGGTTATAATAAAGGTCTTGAGTCGAGATTGGTTCACCTTAGAACCCAAGTAGGAGTCGTGTGTTGAACTAGTGGTTCCACCAGGACTCCTAGGTTGAGGTTTCATAGTACAGTAGTGTGTGATCTACTATATAAATGTGATGATGTGATTAGAGCGAGGGCTCCTGTGTCATACATCGCGTGATCTCCGTACAACAAACCGATAAACTCAAAGCATAAGCTCTTGGCCTTTGAACTTTGGCGTATGATTCATCGTCCATATTAGGACATGATATGCCTATATAGACTACTTGTGATGATTATGTGTTGGTCGACCACCCCTGCATTGCACAATCCCTAAAGTGATATTATGGTCCTTCTAGATGTGTAGAGTATGCCTACAAATGCTACTCACACAAACCTTTTCATGTGGTTTCATGATCTTATAAACGGTGAGGTTATCCACACGCTTACGGGTGGTCGATGCTAGGTAGATTCCTATTCGGACCATAGGGTCACATTACTAGATGCGATGATTAGATACACTTCCATGTTAAATTCTCGATTAATCTCGCCTTGACACGAGTCTAGATACTCACTCGCTTCTTAGCGCCGACCCAATTAGACATTTTTTTTCCTTATGTGTATTTCTACCACGGTACTAGTGTTGATGGTGGAGAGAGAGTTGGTCGGGGTTTTTATATCGGATAATATCCATTTTGATGTATTTCAGAACAAGAGTTGTATCTCCTTTTGTTGTATTTTCATTAGGGATTCCAAGATAATTGTTAGTCAATTTATATAAATTATTCCAGTTCAGCTTTTAATGCTTGTTTTAATGGTTATAATAAAGGTCTTGAGTCGAGGTTGGTTCAGCTTAGAACCCAAGTAGGAATCGTGTGTTGAACTAGTGGTTCCACCAGGACTCCTAGGTTGAGGTTTCATAGTACAAGAGTGTGTGATCTACTATATAAATGTGATGATGTGATTAGAGCGATGGCTCCCGTGTCATACATCACGTGATCTCTGTACAAAGAACCGATAAACTCAAAGCATAAGCTCTTGGCCTTTGAACTTTGGCGTATGATTCATCGTCCACATTAGGACATGATATGCCTATATAGACTACTTGTGATGATTATGTGTTGGTCGACCACCCCTAGATTGCACAATCCCTCAAGTGATATTCGGTCCTTCTAGGACGTGTAGAGTATGCCTACAAATGCTACTCACACAAACCTTTTCATGTGGTTTCATGATCTTATAAACGGTGAGGTTATCCACACGGTTACGGGTGGTTGATGCTAGGTAGATTCCTATTCGGACCATAGGGTCACATTACTAGATGCGGTGATTAGATACACTTCCATGTTAAATTCTCGGATTAATCTCGGTTTGACACGAGTGTCTAGATACTCACTCGGTTCTTAGCGCCGACACCCAATTAGACATTTTTTTTTCCTTATGTGTATTTCGATCACGGTACTAGTGTCGATGGTGGAGAGAGAGTTGGTCGGGGTTTTTATATCGATAATATCCATTTTGATGTATTTCGAACAAGAGTTGTATCTCCTTTTGTTGTATTTTCATTAGGGATTCCAAGATAATTGTTAGTCAATTTATATAAATTATTCCGGTTCAGCTTTTAATGCTTGTTTTAATGGTTATAATAAAGGTCTTGAGTCGAGGTTGGTTCAAATTAGAACCCAAGTAGGAATCGTGTGTTGAACTAGTGGTTCCACCAGGACTCCTAGGTTGAGGTTTCATAGTACATAGTGTGTGATCTACTATATAAATGTGATGATGTGATTAGAGCGATGGCTCCCAGTGTCATACATCACGTGATCTCTCGTACAAAGAACCGATAAACTCAAAGCATAAGCTCTTGGCCTTTGAACTTTGGCGTATGATTCATCGTCCAGATTAGGACATGATATGCCTATATAGACTACTTGTGATGATTATGTGTTGATCGACCACCCCTAGATTGCACAATCCCTCAAGTGATATTCGGGTCCTTCTAGACGTGTAGAGTATGCCTACAAATGCTACTCACACAAACCTTTTCGTGTGGTTTCATGATCTTATAAACGGTGAGGTTATCCACACGATTCACGGGTGGTTGATGCTAGGTAGATTCCTATTCGGACCATAGGGTCACATTACTAGATGCGTGATTAGATACACTTCCATGTTAAATTCTCAATGCAATCTCAATTTTACACGAGTCTAGATACTCACTCGGTCTTAGCGCCGACCCAATTAGACATTTTTTCCCTTATGTGTATTTCGACCACGGGTACTAGTGTTGATGGTGGAGAGAGAGTTGGTCGGGGTTTTTATATCGATAATATCCATTTTGATGTATTTCGAAAACTAGAGTTGTATCTCCTTTTGTTGTATTTTCATTAGGGATTCCAAGATAATTGTTGGTCAATTTATATAAATTATTCCGTTTCAGCTTTTAATGCTTGTTTTAATGGTTATAATAAAGGTCTTGAGTCGAGATTGGTTCGGTCTTAGAACCCAAGTAGGAGTCGTGTGTTGAACTAGTGGTTCCACCAGGACTCCTAGGTTGAGGTTTCATAGTACATTAGTGTGTGATCTACTATATAAATGTGATGATGTGATTAGAGCGAGGGCTCCTGTGTCATACATCGCGTGATCTCTCGTACAACAAACCGATAAACTCAAAGCATAAGCTCTTGGCCTTTGAACTTTGGCGTATGATTCATCGTCCATATTAGGACATGATATGCCTATATAGACTACTTGTGATGATTATGTGTTGGTCGACCACCCCTGCATTGCACAATCCCTAAAGTGATATTATGGTCCTTCTAGGATGTTAGAGTATGCCTACAAATGCTACTCACACAAACCTTTTCATGTGGTTTCATGATCTTATAAACGGTGAGGTTATCCACACAGTTACGGGTGGTCGATGCTAGGTAGATTCCTATTCGGACCATAGGGTCACATTACTAGATGCATTGATTAGATACACTTCCATGTTAAATTCTCGATTAATCTCGCTTTTTGACACGAGTCTAGATACTCACTCGCTTCTTAGCGCTGACCCAATTAGACATTTTTTTTCCTTATGTGTATTTCGACCACGGGTACTAGTGTTGATGGTGGAGAGAGAGTTGGTCGGGGTTTTTATATCGATAATATCCATTTTGATGTATTTCTGAACAAGAGTTGTATCTCCTTTTGTTGTATTTTCATTAGGGATTCCAAGATAATTGTTAGTCAATTTATATAAATTATTCCGAGCTTCAGCTTTTAATGCTTGTTTTAATGGTTATAATAAAGGTCTTGAGTCGAGATTGGTTCAGCTTAGAACCCAAGTAGGAGTCGTGTGTTGAACTAGTGGTTCCACCAGGACTCCTAGGTTGAGGTTTCATAGTACAGTAGTGTGTGATCTACTATATAAATGTGATGATGTGATTAGAGCGAGGGCTCCCAGGTCATACATCGCGTGATCTCTCGTACAACAAACCGATAAACTCAAAGCATAAGCTCTTGGCCTTTGAACTTTGGCGTATGATTCATCGTCCATATTAGGACATGATATGCCTATATAGACTACTTGTGATGATTATGTGTTGGTCGACCACCCCCGCATTGCACAATCCCTAAAGTGATATTATGGTCCTTCTAGGATGTGTAGAGTATGCCTACAAATGCTACTCACACAAACCTTTTCATGTGGTTTCATGATCTTATAAACGGTGAGGTTATCCACACAGTTACTGGTGGTCGATGCTAGGTAGATTCCTATTCAGACCATAGGGTCACATTACTAGATGCAATGATTAGATACACTTCCATGTTAAATTCTCAGATTAATCTCACCTTGACACGAGTCTAGATACTCACTCGCTTCTTAGCGCCGACCCAATTAGACATTTTTTTTCCTTATGTGTATTTCGATCACGGTACTAGTGTTGATGGTGGAGAGAGAGTTGGTCGGGGTTTTTATATCGTATAATATCCATTTTGATGTATTTCAGAACAAGAGTTGTATCTCCTTTTGTTGTATTTTCATTAGGGATTCCAAGATAATTGTTAGTCAATTTATATAAATTATTCCAGCCTCGGCTTTTAATGCTTGTTTTAATGGTTATAATAAAGGTCTTGAGTCGAGGTTGGTTCAGCTTAGAACCCAAGTAGGAATCGTGTGTTGAACTAGTGGTTCCACCAGGACTCCTAGGTTGAGGTTTCATAGTACAGTAGTGTGTGATCTACTATATAAATGTGATGATGTGATTAGAGCGATGGCTCCCAGGTCATACATCACGTGATCTCTCGTACAAAGAACCGATAAACTCAAAGCATAAGCTCTTGGCCTTTGAACTTTGGCGTATGATTCATCGTCCGCATTAGGACATGATATGCCTATATAGACTACTTGTGATGATTATGTGTTGATCGACCACCCCTAGATTGCACAATCCCTCAAGTGATATTCTGGTCCTTCTAGGACGTGTAGAGTATGCCTACAAATGCTACTCACACAAACCTTTTCAAGTGGTTTCATGATCTTATAAACGGTGAGGTTATCCACACAGTTACGGGTGGTCGATGCTAGGTAGATTCCTATTCGGACCATGTGGTCACATTACTAGATGCAGTGATTAGATACACTTCCATGTTAAATTCTCGATGCAATCTCAATTTGACACGAGTCTAGATACTCACTCGCCCTTAGCGCCGACCCAATTAGACATTTTTTTCCTTATGTGTATTTCGCACACGGTACTAGTGTTGATGGTGGAGAGAGAGTTGGTCGGGGTTTTTATATCGATAATATCCATTTTGATGTATTTCAAAACAAGAGTTGTATCTCCTTTTGTTGTATTTTCATTAGGGATTCCAAGATAATTGTTGGTCAATTTATATAAATTATTCAGTTCGGCTTTTAATGCTTGTTTTAATGGTTATAATAAAGGTCTTGAGTCGAGATTGGTTCAACTTAGAACCCAAGTAGGAGTCGTGTGTTGAACTAGTGGTTCCACCAGACTCCTAGGTTGAGGTTTCATAGTACATTAGTGTGTGATCTACTATATAAATGTGATGATGTGATTAGAGCGAGGGCTCCCAGGTCATACATCGCGTGATCTCTGTACAACAAACTGATAAACTCAAAGCATAAGCTCTTGGCCTTTGAACTTTGGCGTATGATTCATCGTCCATATTAGGACATGATATGCCTATATAGACTACTTGTGATGATTATGTGTTGGTCGACCACCCCCACATTGCACAATCCCTAAAGTGATATTATGGTCCTTCTAGGATGTGTAGAGTATGCCTACAAATGCTACTCACACAAACCTTTTCATGTGGTTTCATGATCTTATAAACGGTGAGGTTATCCACACGCTTACCGGTGGTCGATGCTAGGTAGATTCCTATTCGGACCATAGGGTCACATTACTAGATGCGCTGATTAGATACACTTCCATGTTAAATTCTCGATTAATCTCGCTTTGACACGAGTCTAGATACTCACTCGGTTCTTAGCGCCGACCCAATTAGACATTTTTTTTTCCTTATGTGTATTTCGATCACGGGTACTAGTGTTGATGGTGGAGAGAGAGTTGGTCGGGGTTTTTATATCAGATAATATCCA
This sequence comes from Linum usitatissimum, assembly GCA_030674075.2. Classification (NCBI taxonomy): domain Eukaryota; kingdom Viridiplantae; phylum Streptophyta; class Magnoliopsida; order Malpighiales; family Linaceae; genus Linum; species Linum usitatissimum. Next base: position 27,255 of record JAUJYP020001039.1, on the reverse strand, counting down.
TTTTGATGTATTTCAGAACAAGAGTTGTATCTCCTTTTGTTGTATTTTCATTAGGGATTCCAAGATAATTGTTGGTCAATTTATATAAATTATTCCGATTCAGCTTTTAATGCTTGTTTTAATGGTTATAATAAAGGTCTTGAGTCGAGATTGGTTCAGCTTAGAACCCAAGTAGGAGTCGTGTGTTGAACTAGTGGTTCCACCAGGACTCCTAGGTTGAGGTTTCATAGTACATTAGTGTGTGATCTACTGTATAAATGTGATGATGTGATTAGAGCGAGGGCTCCCAGGTCATACATCGCGTGATCTCTGTACAACAAACTGATAAACTCAAAGCATAAGCTCTTGGCCTTTGAACTTTGGCGTATGATTCATCGTCCATATTAGGACATGATATGCCTATATAGACTACTTGTGATGATTATGTGTTGGTCGACCACCCCTAGATTGCACAATCCCTAAAGTGATATTATGGTCCTTCTAGGATGTGTAGAGTATGCCTACAAATGCTACTCACACAAACCTTTTCATGTGGTTTCATGATCTTATAAACGGTGAGGTTATCCACACAAGCTACGGGTGGTCGATGCTAGGTAGATTCCTATTCTGACCATAGGGTCACATTACTAGATGCAGTGATTAGATACACTTCCATGTTAAATTCTCGCATTAATCTCGCCTTTGACACGAGTCTAGATACTCACTCGATCTTAGCGCCGACCCAATTAGACATTTTTTTTCCTTATGTGTATTTCGATCACGGGTACTAGTGTTGATGGTGGAGAGAGAGTTGGTCGGGGTTTTTATATCGATAATATCCATTTTGATGTATTTTAGAACAAGAGTTGTATCTCCTTTTGTTGTATTTTCATTAGGGATTCCAAGATAATTGTTAGTCAATTTATATAAATTATTCCAGGTTCGCCTTTTTAATGCTTGTTTTAATGGTTATAATAAAGGTCTTGAGTCGAGGTTGGTTCAGCTTAGAACCCAAGTAGGAATCGTGTGTTGAACTAGTGGTTCCACCAGGACTCCTAGGTTGAGGTTTCATAGTACGCGTAGTGTGTGATCTACTATATAAATGTGATGATGTGATTAGAGCGATGGCTCCCAGTCATACATCACGTGATCTCTCGTACAACAAACCGATAAACTCAAAGCATAAGCTCTTGGCCTTTGAACTTTGGCGTATGATTCATCGTCCATATTAGGACATGATATGCCTATATAGACTACTTGTGATGATTATGTGTTGATCGACCACCCCCAGATTGCACAATCCCTCAAGTGATATTCGGGTCCTTCTAGGACGTGTAGAGTATGCCTACAAATGCTACTCACACAAACCTTTTCAGTGGTTTCATGATCTTATAAACGGTGAGGTTATCCACACGGTTACGGGTGGTTGATGCTAGGTAGATTCCTATTCGGACCATAGGGTCACATTACTAGATGCACTGATTAGATACACTTCCATGTTAAATTCTCGATTAATCTCGCCTTTGACACGAGTCTAGATACTCACTCGGCTCTTGCGCCGACCCAATTAGACATTTTTTTTCCTTATGTGTATTTCGATCACGGTACTAGTGTTGATGGTGGAGAGAGAGTTGGTCGGGGTTTTTATATCGATAATATCCATTTTGATGTATTTCAGAACAAGAGTTGTATCTCCTTTTGTTCTATTTTCATTAGGGATTCCAAGATAATTGTTAGTCAATTTATATAAATTATTCCAGTTCAGCCTTTTAATGCTTGTTTTAATGGTTATAATAAAGGTCTTGAGTCGAGGTTGGTTCGCCTTAGAACCCAAGTAGGAGTCGTGTGTTGAACTAGTGGTTCCACCAGGACTCCTAGGTTGAGGTTTCATAGTACGATTAGTGTGTGATCTACTGTATAAATGTGATGATGTGATTAGAGCGATGGCTCCCGTGTCATACATCGCGTGATCTCTCGTACAACAAACCGATAAACTCAAAGCATAAGCTCTTGGCCTTTGAACTTTGGCGTATGATTCATCGTCCATATTAGGACATGATATGCCTATATAGACTACTTGTGATGATTATGTGTTGATCGACCACCCCCGATTGCACAATCCCTCAAGTGATATTAGGTCCTTCTAGGACGTGTAGAGTATGCCTACAAATGCTACTCACACAAACCTTTTCGATGTGGTTTCATGATCTTATAAACGGTGAGGTTATCCACACAAGCGGGTGGTTGATGCTAGGTAGATTCCTATTCGGACCATATGGTCACATTACTAGATGCATTGATTAGATACACTTCCATGTTAAATTCTCGCATTAATCTCGCTTTGACACGACTCTAGATACTCACTCGCTTCTTAGCGCTGACCCAATTAGACATTTTTTCTCCTTATGTGTATTTCGATCACGGGTACTAGTGTTGATGGTGGAGAGAGAGTTGGTCGGGGTTTTTATATCGATAATATCCATTTTGATGTATTTGAACAAGAGTTGTATCTCCTTTTGTTGTATTTTCATTAGGGATTCCAAGATAATTGTTGGTCAATTTATATAAATTATTCCAGTCCAACTTTTAATGCTTGTTTTAATGGTTATAATAAAGGTCTTGAGTCGAGATTGGTTCAGTTTAGAACCCAAGTAGGAGTCGTGTGTTGAACTAGTGGTTCCACCAGGACTCCTAGGTCGAGGTTTCATAGTACGTAGTGTGTGATCTACTATATAAATGTGATGATGTGATTAGAGCGAGGGCTCCCGTGTCATACATCGCGTGATCTCTCGTACAACAAACCGATAAACTCAAAGCATAAGCTCTTGGCCTTTGAACTTTGGCGTATGATTCATCGTCCATATTAGGACATGATATGCCTATATAGACTACTTGTGATGATTATGTGTTGGTCGACCACCCCCGCGATTGCACAATCCCTAAAGTGATATTATGGTCCTTCTAGGATGTGTAGAGTATGCCTACAAATGCTACTCACACAAACCTTTTCGTGTGGTTTCATGATCTTATAAACGGTGAGGTTATCCACACAAGTTACGGGTGGTCGATGCTAGGTAGATTCCTATTCGGACCATAGGGTCACATTACTAGATGCAATGATTAGATACACTTCCATGTTAAATTCTCGATGCAATCTCGATTTGACACGAAGTCTAGATACTCACTCGGTTCTTATCGCCGACCCAATTAGACATTTTTTTCCCTTATCTGTATTTCAATCACGGGTACTGGAACTAAGGGTGGAGAGAGAGTTGGTCGGGGTTTTTATATTGATAATATCAATTTTTATGTATTTCAAAACAAGAGTTGTATCTCCTTTTGTTGTATTTTAATTAGGGATTCCAAGATAATTGTTAGTCAATTTATATAAATTATTCCAAGTTCAGCTTTATGCTTGTTTTAATGATTATAATAAAGGTCTTGAGTCGAGGTTGGTTCAGCTTAGAACCCAAGTAGGAGTCGTGTGTTGAACTAGTGGTTCCACCAGACTCCTAGGTTGAGGTTTCATAGTACAGTAGTGTGTGATCTACTATATAAATGTGATGATGTGATTAGAGCGATGGCTCCCAGGTCATACATCGCGTGATCTCTGTACAACAAACTGATAAACTCAAAGCATAAGCTCTTGGCCTTTGAACTTTGGCGTATGATTCATCGTCCATATTAGGACATGATATGCCTATATAGACTACTTGTGATGATTATGTGTTGGTCGACCACCCCCAGATTGCACAATCCCTCAAGTGATATTCGGTCCTTCTAGGACGTGTGAGTATGCCTACAAATGCTACTCACACAAACCTTTTCAGGTTGTTTCATGATCATATAAACGGTGAGGTTATCCACACAGTTACGGGTGGTTGATGCTAGGTAGATTCCTATTCGGACCATAGGGTCACATTACTAGATGCAATGATTAGATACACTTCCATGTTAAATTCTCAATGCAATCTCAATTTGACACAAGTCTAGATACTCACTCGCTTCTTAGCGCTGACCCAATTAGACATTTTTTTTCCTTATGTGTATTTCGATCACGGGTACTAGTGTTGATGGTGGAGAGAGAGTTGGTCGGGGTTTTTATATCGGATGATATCCATTTTGATGTATTTCAAAACAAGAGTTGTATCTCCTTTTGTTGTATTTTAATTAGGGATTCCAAGATAATTGTTGGTCAATTTATATAAAGTATTCCGGTTGGCTTTTAATGCTTGTTTTAATGGATTTAATAAAGGTCTTGAGTCGAGGTTGGTTCAGCTTAGAACCCAAGTAGGAGTCGTGTGTTGAACTAGTGGTTCCACCAGACTCCTAGGTTGAGGTTTCATAGTACAGTAGTGTGTGATCTACTATATAAATGTGATGATGTGATTAGAGCGATGGCTCCCGAGTCATACATCGCGTGATCTCTCGTACAACAAACCGATAAACTCAAAGCATAAGCTCTTGGCCTTTGAACTTTGGCGTATGATTCATCGTCCATATTAGGACATGATATGCCTATATAGACTACTTGTGATGATTATGTGTTGGTCGACCACCCCTGGATTGCACAATCCCTCAAAGTGATATTATGGTCCTTCTAGGACGTGTAGAGTATGCCTACAAATGCTACTCACACAAACCTTTTCGATGTGGTTTCATGATCTTATAAACGGTGAGGTTATCCACACAGTTACGGGTGGTTGATGCTAGGTAGATTCCTATTCGGACCATAGGGTCACATTACTAGATGCAATGATTAGATACACTTCCATGTTAAATTCTCAATGCAATCTCGATTTGACACGAGTCTAGATACTCACTCGGTTCTTATCGCCGACCCAATTAGACATTTTTTTTCCTTATGTGTATTTCGATCACGGGTACTAGTGTTGATGGTGGAGAGAGAGTTGGTCGGGGTTTTTATATCGATAATATCCATTTTGATGTATTTCAGAACAAGAGTTGTATCTCCTTTTGTTGTATTTTCATTAGGGATTCCAAGATAATTGTTAGTCAATTTATATAAATTATTCCGATTCGGCTTTTAATGCTTGTTTTAATGGATTATAATAAAGGTCTTGAGTCGAGGTTGGTTCAGCTTAGAACCCAAGTAGGAGTCGTGTGTTGAACTAGTGGTTCCACCGGGACTCCTAGGTTGAGGTTTCATAGTACGGTAGTGTGTGATTTACTATATAAATGTGATGATGTGATTAGAGCGATGGCTCCCGTGTCATACATCGCGTGATCTCTCGTACAACAAATTGATAAACTCAAAGCATAAGCTCTTGGCCTTTGAACTTTGGCGTATGATTCATCGTCCATATTAGGACATGATATGCCTATATAGACTACTTGTGATGATTATGTGTTGGTCGACCACCCCCGGATTGCACAATCCCTCAAGTGATATTCTGGTCCTTCTAGGACGTGTAGAGTATGCCTACAAATGCTACTCACACAAACCTTTTCAGGTGGTTTCATGATCTTATAAACGGTGAGGTTATCCACACAGTTACGGGTGGTTGATGCTAGGTAGATTCCTATTCGGACCATAGGGTCACATTACTAGATGCAATGATTAGATACACTTCCATGTTAAATTCTCGATGCAATCTCGGATTTGACACGAGTCTAGATACTCACTCGATTCTTATCGTTGACCCAATTAGACATTTTTTTTCCTTATGTGTATTTCGGTCACGGGTACTAGTGTTGATGGTGGAGAGAGAGTTGGTCGGGGTTTTTATATCGATAATATCCATTTTTATGTATTTCAAAACTAGAGTTGTATCTCCTTTTGTTGTATTTTCATTAGGGATTCCAAGATAATTGTTGGTCAATTTATATAAATTATTCCGATTCGGCTTTTAATGCTTGTTTTAATGGTTATAATAAAGGTCTTGAGTCGAGATTGGTTCGGCTTAGAACCCAAGTAGGAGTCGTGTGTTGAACTAGTGGTTCCACCAGGACTCTCTAGGTTGAGGTTTCATAGTACAGTAGTGTGTGATCTACTATATAAATGTGATGATGTGATTAGAGCGAGGGCTCCCAGGTCATACATCGCGTGATCTCTGTACAACAAACTGATAAACTCAAAGCATAAGCTCTTGGCCTTTGAACTTTGGCGTATGATTCATCGTCCATATTAGGACATGATATGCCTATATAGACTACTTGTGATGATTATGTGTTGGTCGACCACCCCCAGATTGCACAATCCCTCAAGTGATATTCTGGTCCTTCTAGGACGTGTAGAGTATGCCTACAAATGCTACTCACACAAACCTTTTCAGGTGGTTTCATGATCTTATAAACGGTGAGGTTATCCACACAAGTTACGGGTGGTTGATGCTAGGTAGATTCCTATTCGGACCATAGGGTCACATTACTAGATGCAGTGATTAGATACACTTCCATGTTAAATTCTCAATGCAATCTCAATTTGACACAAGTCTAGATAGTCACTCGGTTCTTATCGTCGACCCAATTAGACATTTTTTCCCTTATGTGTATTTCGATCACGGGTACTAGAGTTGATGGTGGAGAGAGAGTTGGTCGGGGTTTTGATATTAGATGATATCAATTTTTATGTATTTCAAAACTTGAGTTGTATCTCCTTTTGTTGTATTTTAATTAGGGATTCCAAGATAATTGTTGGTCAATGTATATAAAGTATTCCAATTCGGCTTTTACTGCTTGTTTTAATTGGATTTATTAAAGGTCTTGAGTCGAGGTTGGTTCGGCTTAGAACCCAAGTAGGAATCGTGTGTTGAACTAGTGGTTCCACCGGGACTCTAGGTTGAGGTTTCATAGTACAGTAGTGTGTGATCTACTATATAAATGTGATGATGTGATTAGAGCGATGGCTCCCAGGTCATACATCGCGTGATCTCTGTTCAACAAATTGATAAACTCAAAGCATAAGCTCTTGGCCTTTGAACTTTGGCGTATGATTCATCGTCCAGATTAGGACATGATATGCCTATATAGACTACTTGTGATGATTATGTGTTGGTCGACCACCCCCAGATTGCACAATCCCTCAAGTGATATTCGGTCCTTCTAGGACGTGTAGAGTATGCCTACAAATGCTACTCACACAAACCTTTTCGGTGGTTTCATGATCTTATAAACGGTGAGGTTATCCACACAATTACGGGTGGTTGATGCTAGGTAGATTCCTATTCGGACCATAGGGTCACATTACTAGATGCAATGATTAGATACACTTCCATGTTAAATTCTCAATGCAATCTCAATTTGACACAAGTCTAGATAGTCACTCGGTTCTTATCGCCTGACCCAATTAGACATTTTTTCCCTTATGTGTATTTCAGTCACGGGTACTAGAGTTGATGGTGGAGAGAGAGTTGGTTAGGGTTTTGATATTAGATGATATCAATTTTTATGTATTTCAAAACATGAGTTGTATCTCCTTTTGTTGTATTTTAATTAGGGATTCCAAGATAATTGTTGGTCAATGTATATAAAGTATTCCAGTTCAGCTTTTACTGCTTGTTTTATTGGATTTATTAAAGGTCTTGAGTCGAGGTTGGTTCAGCTTAGAACCCAAGTAGGAGTCGTGTGTTGAACTAGTGGTTCCACCAGGACTCCTAGGTTGAGGTTTCATAGTACAGTAGTGTGTGATCTACTATATAAATGTGATGATGTGATTAGAGCGATGGCTCCCAGGTCATACATCGCGTGATCTCTGTACAAAACTGATAAACTCAAAGCATAAGCTCTTGGCCTTTGAACTTTGGCGTATGATTCATCGTCCATATTAGGACATGATATGCCTATATAGACTACTTGTGATGATTATGTGTTGGTCGACCACCCCTCGATTGCACAATCCCTCAAGTGATATTCTGGTCCTTCTAGGACGTGTAGAGTATGCCTACAAATGCTACTCACACAAACCTTTTCGGGTGGTTTCATGATCTTATAAACGGTGAGGTTATCCACACGATTACGGGTGGTTGATGCTAGGTAGATTCCTATTCGGACCATAGGGTCACATTACTAGATGGTGATTAGATACACTTCCATGTTAAATTCTCAATGCAATCTCAATTTGACACAAGTCTAGATAGTCACTCGGTTCTTATCGCCGACCCAATTAGACATTTTTTTCCTTATGTGTATTTCGATCACGGGTACTAGAGTTGATGGTGGAGAGAGAGTTGGTTGGGGTTTTGATATCGAGATGATATCCATTTTTATGTATTTCAAAACTTGAGTTGTATCTCCTTTTGTTGTATTTTAATTAGGGATTCCAAGATAATTGTTGGTCAATGTATATAAAGTATTCCGGTTCGGCTTTTATTGCTTGTTTTATTGGATTTATTAAAGGTCTTGAGTCGAGGTTGGTTCGGCTTAGAACCCAAGTAGGAGTCGTGTGTTGAACTAGTGGTTCCACCAGGACTCTAGGTTGAGGTTTCATAGTACGGTAGTGTGTGATCTACTATATAAATGTGATGATGTGATTAGAGCGATGGCTCCCGGGTCATACATCGCGTGATCTCTGTCAACAAACCGATAAACTCAAAGCATAAGCTCTTGGCCTTTGAACTTTGGCGTATGATTCATCGTCCAGATTAGGACATGATATGCCTATATAGACTACTTGTGATGATTATGTGTTGGTCGACCACCCCAGATTGCACAATCCCTCAAGTGATATTCGGTCCTTCTAGGACGTGTAGAGTATGCCTACAAATGCTACTCACACAAACCTTTTCGAGTGGTTTCATGATCTTATAAACGGTGAGGTTATCCACACGATTTACGGGTGGTTGATGCTAGGTAGATTCCTATTCGGACCATAGGGTCACATTACTAGATGCGGTGATTAGATACACTTCCATGTTAAATTCTCGGATTCAATCTCGATTTGACACGAGTCTAGATAGTCACTCGGTTCTTATCGTTGACCCAATTAGACATTTTTTCTCCTTATGTGTATTTCGATCACGGGTACTAGTGTTGATGGTGGAGAGAGAGTTGGTCGGGGTTTTGATATCGATAATATCCATTTTGATGTATTTCAAAACAAGAGTTGTATCTCCTTTTGTTGTATTTTAATTAGGGATTCCAAGATAATTGTTAGTCAATTTATATAAATTATTCCGGTTCAGCTTTTTAATGCTTGTTTTAATGGTTATAATAAAGGTCTTGAGTCGAGATTGGTTCGGCTTAGAACCCAAGTAGGAGTCGTGTGTTGAACTAGTGGTTCCACCGGACTCCTAGGTTGAGGATTCATAGTACGGTAGTGTGTGATTTACTATATAAATGTGATTATGTGATTAGAGCGAGGGCTCCCGAGTCATACATCGCGTGATCTATGTACGAACAAAGCGATAAACTCAAAGCATAAGCTCTTTGCCTTTGAACTTTGGCGTGTGATTCATCGTCCATATTAGGACATGATATGCCTATATAGACTACTTGTGATGATTATGTGTTAGTCGACCACCCCCAGATTGCACAATCCCTCAAGTGATATTCGAGGTCCTTCTAGGACGTGTAGAGTATGCCTACAAATGCTACTCACACAAACCTTTTCGAGTGGTTTCATGATCTTATAAACGGTGAGGTTATCCACACAGTTACGGGTGGTTGATGCTAGGTAGATTCCTATTCGGACCATAGGGTCACATTACTAGATGTAGTGATTAGATACACTTCCATGTTAAATTCTCAATGCAATCTCAATTTGACACAAGTCTAGATAGTCACTCAGTTCTTATCGTTGACCCAATTAGACATTTTTTTCCCTTATGTGTATTTCGATCACGGGTACTAGAGTTGATGGTGGAGAGAGAGTTGGTCGGGGTTTTGATATCGGATGATATCAATTTTTATGTATTTCAAAACTTGAGTTGTATCTCCTTTTGTTGTATTTTAATTAGGGATTCCAAGATAATTGTTGGTCAATGTATATAAAGTATTCCGGTTCGGCTTTTATTGCTTGTTTTAATGGATTTATTAAAGGTCTTGAGTCGAGGTTGGTTCGGCTTAGAACCCAAGTAGGAGTCGTGTGTTGAACTAGTGGTTCCACCAGGACTCCTAGGTTGAGGTTTCATAGTACAGTAGTGTGTGATCTACTATATAAATGTGATGATGTGATTAGAGCGATGGCTCCCAGGTCATACATCGCGTGATCTCTGTACAGCAAACTGATAAACTCAAAGCATAAGCTCTTGGCCTTTGAACTTTGGCGTATGATTCATCGTCCAGATTAGGACATGATATGCCTATATAGACTGCTTGTGATGATTATGTGTTAGTCGACCACCCCTGGATTGCACAATCCCTCAAGTGATATTCGAGTCCTTCTAGGACGTGTAGAGTATGCCTACAAATGCTACTCACACAAACCTTTTCGAGGTGGTTTCATGATCTTATAAATGGTGAGGTTATCCACACGATTACGGGTGGTTGATGCTAGGTAGATTCCTATTCGGACCGTAGGGTCACATTACTAGATGCATTGATTAGATACACTTCCATGTTAAATTCTCAATGCAATCTCAATTTGACACAAGTCTAGATAGTCACTCAATTCTTATCGCTGACCCAATTAGACATTTTTTCCCTTATGTGTATTTCAGTCACGGGTACTAGAGTTGATGGTGGAGAGAGAGTTGGTTGGGGTTTTGATATTAGATGATATCAATTTTTATGTATTTCAAAACTTGAGTTGTATCTCCTTTTGTTGTATTTTAATTAGGGATTCCAAGATAATTGTTGGTCAATGTATATAAAGTATTCCAGTTCAGCTTTTACTGCTTGTTTTATTGGATTTATTAAAGGTCTTGAGTCGAGGTTGGTTCGGCTTAGAACCCAAGTAGGAGTCGTGTGTTGAACTAGTGGTTCCACCGGGACTCTAGGTTGAGGTTTCATAGTACGGTAGTGTGTGATCTACTATATAAATGTGATGATGTGATTAGAGCGATGGCTCCCGAGTCATACATCGCGTGATCTCCGTACGAAAACCGATAAACTCAAAGCATAAGCTCTTGGCCTTTGAACTTTGGCGTATGATTCATCGTCCATATTAGGACATGATATGCCTATATAGACTACTTGTGATGATTATGTGTTGGTCGACCACCCCCGGATTGCACAATCCCTCAAGTGATATTCGGGTCCTTCTAGGACGTGTAGAGTATGCCTACAAATGCTACTCACACAAACCTTTTCGGAGTGGTTTCATGATCTTATAAACGGTGAGGTTATCCACACGATTACGGGTGGTTGATGCTAGGTAGATTCCTATTCGGACCATAGGGTCACATTACTAGATGCAATGATTAGATACACTTCCATGTTAAATTCTCAATGCAATCTCAATTTGACACGAAGTCTAGATAGTCACTCGGTTCTTATCGCCGACCCAATTAGACATTTTTTTCCCTTATGTGTATTTCGATCACGGGTACTAGAGTTGATGGTGGAGAGAGAGTTGGTTGGGGTTTTGATATCGGATGATATCCATTTTTATGTATTTCAAAACTTGAGTTGTATCTCCTTTTGTTGTATTTTAATTAGGGATTCCAAGATAATTGTTGGTCAATGTATATAAAGTATTCCAGTTCGGCTTTTAATGCTTGTTTTATTGGTTTATTAAAGGTCTTGAGTCGAGGTTGGTTCGGCTTAGAACCCAAGTAGGAGTCGTGTGTTGAACTAGTGGTTCCACCGGGGACTCCTAGGTTGAGGTTTCATAGTACGGTAGTGTGTGATCTACTATATAAATGTGATGATGTGATTAGAGCGATGGCTCCCGGGTCATACATCGCGTGATCTCCGTACGACAAAACCGATAAACTCAAAGCATAAGCTCTTTGCCTTTGAACTTTGGCGTATGATTCATCGTCCAGATTAGGACATGATATGCCTATATAGACTACTTGTGATGATTATGTGTTGGTCGACCACCCCCGGATTGCACAATCCCTCAAGTGATATTCGAGTCCTTCTAGGACGTGTAGAGTATGCCTACAAATGCTACTCACACAAACCTTTTCGGTGGTTTCATGATCTTATAAACGGTGAGGTTATCCACACGATTTACGGGTGGTTGATGCTAGGTAGATTCCTATTCGGACCATAGGGTCACATTACTAGATGCGGTGATTAGATACACTTCCATGTTAAATTCTCAATGCAATCTCAATTTGACACGAGTCTAGATAGTCACTCGGTTCTTATCGCTGACCCAATTAGACATTTTTTTCCCTTATGTGTATTTCGATCACGGGTACTAGAGTTGATGGTGGAGAGAGAGTTGGTCGGGGTTTTGATATCGAGATGATATCCATTTTTATGTATTTCAAAACTTGAGTTGTATCTCCTTTTGTTGTATTTTAATTAGGGATTCCAAGATAATTGTTGGTCAATTTATATAAAGTATTCCGGTTCGGCTTTTACTGCTTGTTTTAATGGATTATATTAAAGGTCTTGAGTCGAGGTTGGTTCGGCTTAGAACCCAAGTAGGAGTCGTGTGTTGAACTAGTGGTTCCACCGGGACTCTAGGTTGAGGTTTCATAGTACAGTAGTGTGTGATCTACTATATAAATGTGATGATGTGATTAGAGCGAGGGCTCCCAGGTCATACATCGCGTGATCTCTGTACAGCAAACTGATAAACTCAAAGCATAAGCTCTTTGCCTTTGAACTTTGGCGTGTGATTCATCGTCCATATTAGGACATGATATGCCTATATAGACAACTTGTGATGATTATGTGTTAGTCGACCACCCCTGATTGCACAATCCCTCAAGTGATATTCGAGTCCTTCTAGGACGTGTAGAGTATGCCTACAAATGCTACTCACACAAACCTTTTCGGAGTGGTTTCATGATCTTATAAACGGTGAGGTTATCCACACGATTACGGGTGGTTGATGCTAGGTAGATTCCTATTCGGACCATAGGGTCACATTACTAGATGTAGTGATTAGATACACTTCCATGTTAAATTCTCAATGCAATCTCAATTTGACACGAGTCTAGATAGTCACTCGGTTCTTATCGTTGACCCAATTAGACATTTTTTTCCCTTATGTGTATTTCGATCACGGGTACTAGAGTTGATGGTGGAGAGAGAGTTGGTTGGGGTTTTGATATCGGATGATATCAATTTTTATGTATTTCAAAACTTGAGTTGTATCTCCTTTTGTTGTATTTTAATTAGGGATTCCAAGATAATTGTTGGTCAATGTATATAAAGTATTCCAGTTCGGCTTTTACTGCTTGTTTTATTGGATTTATTAAAGGTCTTGAGTCGAGGTTGGTTCGGCTTAGAGCCCAAGTAGGAGTCGTGTGTTGAACTAGTGGTTCCACCAGGACTCCTAGGTTGAGGTTTCATAGTACGATAGTGTGTGATCTACTATATAAATGTGATGATGTGATTAGAGCGAGGGCTCCCGGAGTCATACATCGCGTGATCTGTACAACAAAGCGATAAACTCAAAGCATAAGCTCTTGGCCTTTGAACTTTGGCGTATGATTCATCGTCCATATTAGGACATGATATGCCTATATAGACTACTTGTGATGATTATGTGTTAGTCGACCACCCCCGGATTGCACAATCCCTCAAGTGATATTCGAGTCCTTGTAGGACGTGTAGAGTATGCCTACAAATGCTACTCACACAAACCTTTTCGGGTGGTTTCATGATCTTATAAACGGTGAGGTTATCCACACGGTTACGGGTGGTTGATGCTAGGTAGATTCCTATTCGGACCATAGGGTCACATTACTAGATGCAGTGATTAGATACACTTCCATGTTAAATTCTCAATGCAATCTCAATTTGACACGAGTCTAGATAGTCACTCGGTTCTTATCGGCGACCCAATTAGACATTTTTTTCCCTTATGTGTATTTCGGTCACGGGTACTAGAGTTGATGGTGGAGAGAGAGTTGGTTGGGGTTTTGATATCGGATGATATCAATTTTTATGTATTTCAAAACTTGAGTTGTATCTCCTTTTGTTGTATTTTAATTAGGGATTCCAAGATAATTGTTGGTCAATGTATATAAAGTATTCCGGTTCGGCTTTTAATGCTTGTTTTATTGGTTATATTAAAGGTCTTGAGTCGAGGTTGGTTCGGCTTAGAACCCAAGTAGGAGTCGTGTGTTGAACTAGTGGTTCCACCGGGACTCCTAGGTTGAGGTTTCATAGTACGGTAGTGTGTGATCTACTATATAAATGTGATGATGTGATTAGAGCGAGGGCTCCCGGGTCATACATCGCGTGATCTGCGTACAACAAAGGCGATAAACTCAAAGCATAAGCTCTTTGCCTTTGAACTTTGGCGTGTGATTCATCGTCCATATTAGGACATGATATGCCTATATAGACTACTTGTGATGATTATGTGTTAGTCGACCACCCCCAGATTGCACAATCCCTCAAGTGTTATTCGAGTCCTTCTAGGACGTGTAGAGTATGCCTACAAATGCTACTCACACAAACCTTTTCGAGTGGTTTCATGATCTTATAAACGGTGAGGTTATCCACACGATTACGGGTGGTTGATGCTAGGTAGATTCCTATTCGGACCATAGGGTCACATTACTAGATGCAGTGATTAGATACACTTCCATGTTAAATTCTCAATGCAATCTCAATTTGACACGAGTCTAGATAGTCACTCGGTTCTTATCGGCGACCCAATTAGACATTTTTTCCCTTATGTGTATTTCGATCACGGGTACTAGAGTTGATGGTGGAGAGAGAGTTGGTTGGGGTTTTGATATCGAGATGATATCCATTTTTATGTATTTCAAAACTTGAGTTGTATCTCCTTTTGTTGTATTTTAATTAGGGATTCCAAGATAATTGTTGGTCAATTTATATAAAGTATTCCGGTTCGGCTTTTATTGCTTGTTTTATTGGATTTATTAAAGGTCTTGAGTCGAGGTTGGTTCGGCTTAGAACCCAAGTAGGAGTCGTGTGTTGAACTAGTGGTTCCACCGGGACTCTAGGTTGAGGTTTCATAGTACGGTAGTGTGTGATCTACTATATAAATGTGATGATGTGATTAGAGCGAGGGCTCCCGGGTCATACATCGCGTGATCTGTATTCAACAAAGGCGATAAACTCAAAGCATAAGCTCTTTGCCTTTGAACTTTGGCGTGTGATTCATCGTCCATATTAGGACATGATATGCCTATATAGACTACTTGTGATGATTATGTGTTAGTCGACCACCCCTAGATTGCACAATCCCTCAAGTGATATTCGAGTCCTTCTAGGACGTGTAGAGTATGCCTACAAATGCTACTCACACAAACCTTTTCGAGTGGTTTCATGATCTTATAAACGGTGAGGTTATCCACACGATTACGGGTGGTTGATGCTAGGTAGATTCCTATTCGGACCATAGGGTCACATTACTAGATGCAGTGATTAGATACACTTCCATGTTAAATTCTCAATGCAATCTCAATTTGACACGAGTCTAGATAGTCACTCGGTTCTTATCGCCGACCCAATTAGACATTTTTTTCCCTTATGTGTATTTCGATCACGGGTACTAGAGTTGATGGTGGAGAGAGAGTTGGTTGGGGTTTTGATATCAGATGATATCCATTTTTATGTATTTCAAAACTTGAGTTGTATCTCCTTTTGTTGTATTTTAATTAGGGATTCCAAGATAATTGTTGGTCAATTTATATAAAGTATTCCAGTTCGGCTTTTACTGCTTGTTTTATTGGTTATAATAAAGGTCTTGAGTCGAGGTTGGTTCGGCTTAGAACCCAAGTAGGAGTCGTGTGTTGAACTAGTGGTTCCACCGGGACTCTAGGTTGAGGTTTCATAGTACGGTAGTGTGTGATCTACTATATAAATGTGATGATGTGATTAGAGCGAGGGCTCCCGGAGGTCATACATCGCGTGATCTCGTCTGAACAAATTGATAAACTCAAAGCATAAGCTCTTGGCCTTTGAACTTTGGCGTATGATTCATCGTCCATATTAGGACATGATATGCCTATATAGACTACTTGTGATGATTATGTGTTAGTCGACCACCCCCGGATTGCACAATCCCTCAAGTGATATTCTGGTCCTTCTAGGACGTGTAGAGTATGCCTACAAATGCTACTCACACAAACCTTTTCGGGTGGTTTCATGATCTTATAAACGGTGAGGTTATCCACACAGTTACGGGTGGTTGATGCTAGGTAGAATCCTATTCGGACCATAGGGTCACATTACTAGATGCGATGATTAGATACACTTCCATGTTAAATTCTCAATGCAATCTCAATTTGACACGAGTCTAGATAGTCACTCGGCTCTTATCGGCGACCCAATTAGACATTTTTTCCCTTATGTGTATTTCGGTCACGGGTACTAGAGTTGATGGTGGAGAGAGAGTTGGTTGGGGTTTTGATATCGGATGATATCAATTTTTATGTATTTCAAAACTTGAGTTGTATCTCCTTTTGTTGTATTTTAATTAGGGATTCCAAGATAATTGTTGGTCAATGTATATAAAGTATTCCGAGTTCGGCTTTTACTGCTTGTTTTATTGGATTTATTAAAGGTCTTGAGTCGAGGTTGGTTCGGCTTAGAACCCAAGTAGGAGTCGTGTGTTGAACTAGTGGTTCCACCAGGACTCCTAGGTTGAGGTTTCATAGTACAGTAGTGTGTGATCTACTATATAAATGTGATGATGTGATTAGAGCGAGGGCTCCCAGGTCATACATCGCGTGATCTCTGTACAGCAAACTGATAAAGTCAAAGCATAAGCTCTTGGCCTTTGAACTTTGGCGTGTGATTCATCGTCCATATTAGGACATGATATGCCTATATAGACTAGTTGTGATGATTATGTGTTAGTCGACCACCCCCGGATTGCACAATCCCTCAAGTGATATTCGAGTCCTTCTAGGACGTGTAGAGTATGCCTACAAATGCTACTCACACAAACCTTTTCGAGGTGGTTTCATGATCTTATAAACGGTGAGGTTATCCACACAGTTACGGGTGGTTGATGCTAGGTAGATTCCTATTCGGACCATAGGGTCACATTACTAGATGCAGTGATTAGATACACTTCCATGTTAAATTCTCAATGCAATCTCAATTTGACACAAGTCTAGATAGTCACTCAGTTCTTATCGTTGACCCAATTAGACATTTTTTTCCCTTATGTGTATTTCAGTCACGGGTACTAGAGTTGATGGTGGAGAGAGAGTTGGTCGGGGTTTTGATATCAGATGATATCCATTTTTATGTATTTCAAAACTTGAGTTGTATCTCCTTTTGTTGTATTTTAATTAGGGATTCCAAGATAATTGTTGGTCAATTTATATAAAGTATTCCAGTTCGCCTTTATCGCTTGTTTTATTGGATTTATTAAAGGTCTTGAGTCGAGGTTGGTTCAGCTTAGAACCCAAGTAGGAGTCGTGTGTTGAACTAGTGGTTCCACCGGACTCCTAGGTTGAGGTTTCATAGTACAGTAGTGTGTGATCTACTATATAAATGTGATGATGTGATTAGAACGAGGGCTCCCAAGTCATACATCGCGTGATCTATGTACAGCAAACTGATAAACTCAAAGCATAAGCTCTTGGCCTTTGAACTTTGGCGTGTGATTCATCGTCCATATTAGGACATGATATGCCTATATAGACTACTTGTGATGATTATGTGTTGGTCGACCACCCCCAGATTGCACAATCCCTCAAGTGATATTCAAGTCCTTCTAGGACGTGTAGAGTATGCCTACAAATGCTACTCACACAAACCATTTCGTGGTTTCATGATCTTATAAACGGTGAGGTTATCCACACGAGTTACGGGTGGTTGATGCTAGGTAGATTCCTATTCGGACCATAGGGTCACATTACTAGATGCAATGATTAGATACACTTCCATGTTAAATTCTCAATGCAATCTCAATTTGACACAAGTCTAGATAGTCACTCGCTTCTTATCGCCGACCCAATTAGACATTTTTTCCCTTATGTGTATTTCGATCCACGGGTACTAGAGTTGATGGTGGAGAGAGAGTTGGTTGGGGTTTTGATATCAGATGATATCCTTTTTATGTATTTCAAAACTTGAGTTGTATCTCCTTTTGTTGTATTTTAATTAGGGATTCCAAGATAATTGTTGGTCAATTTATATAAAGTATTCCAGTTCGGCTTTTACTGCTTGTTTTATTGGATTTATTAAAGGTCTTGAGTCGAGGTTGGTTCAGCTTAGAACCCAAGTAGGAGTCGTGTGTTGAACTAGTGGTTCCACCAGGACTCCTAGGTTGAGGTTTCATAGTACAGTAGTGTGTGATCTACTATATAAATGTGATGATGTGATTAGAGCGAGGGCTCCCAGGTCATACATCGCGTGATCTCTGTACAGCAAACTGATAAAGTCAAAGCATAAGCTCTTGGCCTTTGAACTTTGGCGTGTGATTCATCGTCCATATTAGGACATGATATGCCTATATAGACTACTTGTGATGATTATGTGTTGGTCGACCACCCCCAGATTGCACAATCCCTCAAGTGATATTCGAGTCCTTCTAGGACGTGTAGAGTATGCCTACAAATGCTACTCACACAAACCTTTTAGGTGGTTTCATGATCTTATAAACGGTGAGGTTATCCACACAGTTACGGGTGGTTGATGCTAGGTAGATTCCTATTCGGACCATAGGGTCACATTACTAGATGCAATGATTAGATACACTTCCATGTTAAATTCTCAATGCAATCTCAATTTGACACAAGTCTAGATAGTCACTCAGTTCTTATCGCTGACCCAATTAGACATTTTTTTCCCTTCTGTGTATTTCAGTCATGGGTACTAGAGTTGATGGTGGAGAGAGAGTTGGTCGGGGTTTTGATATCGCATGATATCCATTTTTATGTATTTCAAAACTTGAGTTGTATCTCCTTTTGTTGTATTTTAATTAGGGATTCCAAGATAATTGTTGGTCAATTTATATAAAGTATTCCAGTTCAGCTTTTACTGCTTGTTTTATTGGATTTATTAAAGGTCTTGAGTCGAGGTTGGTTCAGCTTAGAACCCAAGTAGGAGTCGTGTGTTGAACTAGTGGTTCCACCAGGACTCCTAGGTTGAGGTTTCATAGTAAAGTAGTGTGTGATCTACTATATAAATGTGATGATGTGATTAGAGCGAGGGCTCCCAGGTCATATATCGCGTGATCTATGTACAGCAAACTGATAAACTCAAAGCATAAGCTCTTGGCCTTTGAACTTTGGCGTGTGATTCATCATCCATATTAGGACATGATATGCCTATATAGACTACTTGTGATGATTATGTGTTGGTCGACCACCCCCGCATTGCACAATCCCTCAAGTGATATTCGGGTCCTTCTAGGACGTGTAGAGTATGCCTACAAATGCTACTCACACAAACCTTTTCGAGTGGTTTCATGATCTTATAAACGGTGAGGTTATCCACACGATTACGGGTGGTTGATGCTAGGTAGATTCCTATTCGGACCATAGGGTCACATTACTAGATGCGATGATTAGATACACTTCCATGATAAATTCTCAATGCAATCTCAATTTGACACAAGTCTAGATAGTCACTCAGTTCTTATCGCTGACCCAATTAGACATTTTTTCCCTTATGTGTATTTCACTCACGGGTACTAGAGTTGATGGTGCAGAGAGAGTTGGTTGGGGTTTTGATATTAGATGATATCAATTTTTATGTATTTCAAAACTTGAGTTGTATCTCCTTTTGTTGTATTTTAATTAGGGATTCCAAGATAATTGTTGGTCAATTTATATAAAGTATTCCAGTTCAGCTTTTACTGCTTGTTTTATTGGATTTATTAAAGGTCTTGAGTCGAGGTTGGTTCAGCTTAGAACCCAAGTAGGAGTCGTGTGTTGAACTAGTGGTTCCACCAGGACTCCTAGGTTGAGGTTTCATAGTACAGTAGTGTGTGATCTACTATATAAATGTGATGATGTGATTAGAGCGAGGGCTCCGAGGTCATACATCGCGTGATCTCTGTACAGCAAACTGATAAAGTCAAAGCATAAGCTATTGGCCTTTGAAATTTGGCGTGTGATTCATCGTCCATATTAGGACATGATATGCCTATATAGACTACTTGTGATGATTATGTGTTGGTCGACCACCCCCGGATTGCACAATCCCTCAAGTGATATTCGAGTCCTTCTAGGACGTGTAGAGTATGCCTACAAATGCTACTCACACAAACCTTTTCGGGTGGTTTCATGATCTTATAAACGGTGAGGTTATCCACACGATTACGGGTGGTTGATGCTAGGTAGATTCCTATTCGGACCATAGGGTCACATTACTAGATGCAATGATTAGATACACTTCCATGTTAAATTCTCAATGCAATCTCAATTTGACACAAGTCTAGATAGTCACTCAGTTCTTATCGCTGACCCAATTAGACATTTTTTCCCTTATGTGTATTTCAGTCACGGGTACTAGAGTTGATGGTGGAGAGAGAGTTGGTTGGTGTTTTGATATCAGATGATATCCTTTTTTATGTATTTCAAAATTTGAGTTGTATCTCCTTTTGTTGTATTTTAATTAGGGATTCCAAGATAATTGTTGGTCAATGTATATAAAGTATTCCAGTTCAGCTTTTACTGCTTGTTTTATTGGATTTATTAAAGGTCTTGAGTCGAGGTTGGTTCAGCTTAGAACCCAAGTAGGAGTCGTGTGTTGAACTAGTGGTTCCACCAGGACTCCTAGGTTGAGGTTTCATAGTACGAAGAGTGTGTGATCTACTATATAAATGTGATGATGTGATTAGAGCGATGGCTCCCGAGTCATACATCGCGTGATCTCTCGTTCAACAAATTGATAAACTCAAAGCATAAGCTCTTGGCCTTTGAACTTTGGCGTGTGATTCATCGTCCATATTAGGACATGATATGCCTATATAGACTACTTGTGATGATTATGTGTTGGTCGACCACCCCTAGATTGCACAATCCCTCAAGTGATATTCGAGTCCTTCTAGGACGTGTAGAGTATGCCTACAAATGCTACTCACACAAACCTTTTCGAGGTGGTTTCATGATCTTATAAACGGTGAGGTTATCCACACAATTACGGGTGGTTGATGCTAGGTAGATTCCTATTCGGACCATAGGGTCACATTACTAGATGCGGTGATTAGATACACTTCCATGTTAAATTCTCAATGCAATCTCAATTTGACACAAGTCTAGATAGTCACTCAGTTCTTATCGCTGACCCAATTAGACATTTTTTCCCTTATGTATATTTCAGTCACGGTACTAGAGTTGATGGTGGAGAGAGAGTTCGTTGGGGTTTTGATATCAGATGATATCCTTTTTATGTATTTCAAAATTTGAGTTGTATCTCCTTTTGTTGTATTTTAGTTAGGGATTCCAAGATAATAGTTGGTCAATTTATATAAAGTATTCCTATTCAGCTTTTATTGCTTGTTTTATTGGATTTATTAAAGGTCTTGAGTCGAGGTTGGTTCAGCTTAGAACCCAAGTAGGAGTCGTGTGTTGAACTAGTGGTTCCACCAGGACTCCTAGGTTGAGGTTTCATAGTACGAAGAGTGTGTGATCTACTATATAAATGTGATGATGTGATTAGAGCGATGGCTCCCGGTGTCATACATCGCGTGATCTCTGTACAGCAAACTGATAAACTCAAAGCATAAGCTCTTGGCCTTTGACTTTGGCGTATGATTCATCGTGGATTAGGACATGATATGCCTATATAGACTACTTGTGATGATTATGTGTTGGTCGACCACCCCCAGATTGCACAATCCCTCAAGTGATATTCGAGTCCTTCTAGGACGTGTAGAGTATGCCTACAAATGCTACTCACACAAACCTTTTCAGGTGGTTTCATGATCTTATAAACGGTGAGGTTATCCACACAATTACGGGTGGTTGATGCTAGGTAGATTCCTATTCGGACCATAGGGTCACATTACTAGATGCAATGATTAGATACACTTCCATGTTAAATTCTCAATGCAATCTCAATTTGACACAAGTCTAGATAGTCACTCGCTTCTTATCGCCGACCCAATTAGACATTTTTTCCCTTATGTGTATTTCGATCACGGGTACTAGAGTTGATGGTGGAGAGAGAGTTGGTTGGGGTTTTGATATTAGATGATATCAATTTTTATGTATTTCAAAATTTGAGTTGTATCTCCTTTTATTGTATTTTAATTAGGGATTCCAAGATAATTGTTGGTCAATTTATATAAAGTATTCCAGTTCAGCTTTTATTGCTTGTTTTATTGGATTTATTAAAGGTCTTGAGTCGAGGTTGGTTCAGCTTAGAACCCAAGTAGGAGTCGTGTGTTGAACTAGTGGTTCCACCAGGACTCCTAGGTTGAGGTTTCATAGTACGGTAGTGTGTGATCTACTATATAAATGTGATGATGTGATTAGAGCGATGGCTCCCGTGTCATACATCGCGTGATCTCTCGTTCAACAAATTGATAAACTCAAAGCATAAGCTCTTGGCCTTTGAACTTTGGCGTATGATTCATCGTCCAGCATTAGGACATGATATGCCTATATAGACTACTTGTGATGATTAAGTGTTGGTCGACCACCCCTAGATTGCACAATCCCTCAAGTGATATTCTGGTCCTTCTAGGACGAGTAGAGTATGCCTACAAATGCTACTCACACAAACCTTTTAAGGTGGTTTCATGATCTTATAAACGGTGAGGTTATCCACACAATTACGGGTGGTTGATGCTAGGTAGATTCCTATTCGGACCATAGGGTCACATTACTAGATGCATTTATTATATACACTTCCATGTTAAATTCTCAATGCAATCTCAATTTGACACAAGTCTAGATAGTCACTCAGTTCTTATCGCTGACCCAATTAGACATTTTTTCCCTTATGTGTATTTCAGTCACGGTACTAGAGTTGATGGTGGAGAGAGAGTTGGTTGGGGTTTTGATATTAGATGATATCAATTTTTATGTATTTCAAAACTTGAGTTGTATCTCCTTTTGTTGTATTTTAATTAGGGATTCCAAGATAATTGTTGGTCAATGTATATAAAGTATTCCAGTTCAGCTTTTACTGCTTGTTTTATTGGATTTATTAAAGGTCTTGAGTCGAGGTTGGTTCAGCTTAGAACCCAAGTAGGAATCGTGTGTTGAACTAGTGGTTCCACCAGGACTCCTAGGTTGAGGTTTCATAGTACGGATAGTGTGTGATCTACTATATAAATGTGATGATGTGATTAGAGCGATGGCTCCCGTGTCATACATCGCGTGATCTCTGTTCAACAAATTGATAAACTCAAAGCATAAGCTCTTGGCCTTTGAACTTTGGCGTATGATTCATCGTCCAGATTAGGACATGATATGCCTATATAGACTACTTGTGATGATTAAGTGTTGGTCGACCACCCCTAGATTGCACAATCCCTCAAGTGATATTCTGGTCCTTCTAGGACGAGTAGAGTATGCCTACAAATGCTACTCACACAAACCATTTCAGGTGGTTTCATGATCTTATAAACGGTGAGGTTATCCACACAGTTACGGGTGGTTGATGCTAGGTAGATTCCTATTCGGACCATAGGGTCACATTACTAGATGCAATGATTAGATACACTTCCATGTTAAATTCTCGCATTAATCTCAATTTGATACGAGTCTAGATAGTCACTCGGTTCTTAGCGCTGACCCAATTAGACATTTTTTCCCCTTATGTGTATTTCAGTCACGGGTACTAGAGTTGATGGTGGAGAGAGAGTTGGTTGGGGTTTTGATATCAGATGATATCCTTTTTTATGTATTTCAAAATTTGAGTTGTATCTCCTTTTATTGTATTTTAATTAGGGATTCCAAGATAATTGTTGGTCAATTTATATAAAGTATTCCAGTTCAGCTTTTATTGCTTGTTTTATTGGATTTATTAAAGGTCTTGAGTCGAGGTTGGTTCAGCTTAGAACCCAAGTAGGAATCGTGTGTTGAACTAGTGGTTCCACCGAGGACTCCTAGGTTGAGGTTTCATAGTACGTAGTGTGTGATCTACTATATAAATGTGATGATGTGATTAGAGCGATGGCTCCCGGGTCATACATCGCGTGATCTCTCGTTCAACAAATTGATAAACTCAAAGCATAAGCTCTTGGCCTTTGAACTTTGGCGTATGATTCATCGTCCGCATTAGGACATGATATGCCTATATAGACTACTTGTGATGATTAAGTGTTGGTCGACCACCCCTAGATTGCACAATCCCTCAAGTGATATTCGGGTCCTTCTAGGACGAGTAGAGTATGCCTACAAATGCTACTCACACAAACCTTTTCAGGTGGTTTCATGATCTTATAAACGGTGAGGTTATCCACACAATTACGGGTGGTTGATGCTAGGTAGATTCCTATTCGGACCATAGGGTCACATTACTAGATGCAGTTATTATATACACTTCCATGTTAAATTCTCAATGCAATCTCAATTTGACACAAGTCTAGATAGTCACTCAGTTCTTATCGCTGACCCAATTAGACATTTTTTCCCTTATGTGTATTTCGACTCCTTGGGTACTAGAGTTGATGGTGGAGAGAGAGTTGGTTGGGGTTTTGATATTAGATGATATCAATTTTTATGTATTTCAAAACTTGAGTTGTATCTCCTTTTGTTGTATTTTTAATTAGGGATTCCAAGATAATTGTTGGTCAATGTATATAAAGTATTCCAGTTCAGCTTTTACTTCTTGTTTTATTGGATTTATTAAAGGTCTTGAGTCGAGGTTGGTTCAGCTTAGAACCCAAGTAGGAATCGTGTGTTGAACTAGTGGTTCCACCAGGACTCCTAGGTTGAGGTTTCATAGTACAGTAGTGTGTGATCTACTATATAAATGTGATGATGTGATTAGAGCGATGGCTCCCAGGTCATACATCGCGTGATCTCTGTTCAACAAATTGATAAACTCAAAGCATAAGCACTTGGCCTTTGAACTTTGGCGTATGATTCATCGTCCGTATTAGGACATGATATGCCTATATAGACTACTTGTGATGATTAAGTGTTGGTCGACCACCCCTAGATTGCACAATCCCTCAAGTGATATTCCGGTCCTTCTAGGACGAGTAGAGTATGCCTACAAATGCTACTCACACAAACCATTTCGAGGTGGTTTCATGATCTTATAAACGGTGAGGTTATCCACACGAGTTACGGGTGGTTGATGCTAGGTAGATTCCTATTCGGACCATAGGGTCACATTACTAGATGCGGTGATTAGATACACTTCCATGTTAAATTCTCAATGCAATCTCAATTTGATACGAGTCTAGATAGTCACTCGTTCTTAGCGCCGACCCAATTAGACATTTTTTTCCCTTATGTGTATTTCGCTCACGGTACTAGAGTTGATGGTGGAGAGAGAGTTGGTTGGTGTTTTGATATCAGATGATATCCTTTTTTATGTATTTCAAAAT
Organism: Linum usitatissimum; assembly: GCA_030674075.2. NCBI lineage: Eukaryota > Viridiplantae > Streptophyta > Magnoliopsida > Malpighiales > Linaceae > Linum > Linum usitatissimum. Next base: position 1,796 of record JAUJYP020001039.1, on the reverse strand, counting down.
TTGAGTTGTATCTCCTTTTGTTGTATTTTAATTAGGGATTCCAAGATAATTGTTGGTCAATTTATATAAAGTATTCCAGTTCAGCTTTTATTGCTTGTTTTATTGGATTTATTAAAGGTCTTGAGTCGAGGTTGGTTCAAACTTAGAACCCAAGTAGGAGTCGTGTGTTGAACTAGTGGTTCCACCAGACTCCTAGGTTGAGGTTTCATAGTACAGTAGTGTGTGATCTACTATATAAATGTGATGATGTGATTAGAGCGATGGCTCCCAGGTCATACATCGCGTGATCTCTGTTCAACAAATTGATAAACTCAAAGCATAAGCTCTTGGCCTTTGAACTTTGGCGTATGATTCATCGTCCAGATTAGGACATGATATGCCTATATAGACTACTTGTGATGATTAAGTGTTGGTCGACCACCCCTAGATTGCACAATCCCTCAAGTGATATTCTGGTCCTTCTAGGACGAGTAGAGTATGCCTACAAATGCTACTCACACAAACCTTTTAAGGTGGTTTCATGATCTTATAAACAGTGAGGTTATCCACACAATTACTGGGTGGTTGATGCTAGGTAGATTCCTATTCGGACCATAGGGTCACATTACTAGATGCAGTTATTATATACACTTCCATGTTAAATTCTCAATGCAATCTCAATTTGACACAAGTCTAGATAGTCACTCAGTTCTTATCGCTGACCCAATTAGACATTTTTTCCCTTATGTGTATTTTAGTCACGGGTACTAGAGTTGATGGTGGAGAGAGAGTTGGTTGGGGTTTTGATATTAGATGATATCAATTTTTATGTATTTCAAAAACTTGAGTTGTATCTCCTTTTGTTGTATTTTAATTAGGGATTCCAAGATAATTGTTGGTCAATGTATATAAAGTATTCCAGTTATTCTTTTATCGCATTTTTATTGATTTATTAAAGGTCTTGAGTCGAGGTTGGTTCGGCTTAGAACCCAGAGTAGGAAATCGTGTGTTGAACTAGTGGTTCCACCGGGACTCCTAGGTTGAGGTTTCATAGTACAGTAGTGTGTGATCTACTATATAAATGTGATGATGTGATTAGAGCGATGGCTCCCGAGGTCATACATCGCGTGATCTGTCGTTCAACAAATCGATAAACTCAAAGCATAAGCTCTTGGCCTTTGAAGTTTGGCGTATGATTCATCGTCCATGATTAGGACATGATATGCCTATATAGACTACTTGTGATGATTAAGTGTTGGTCGACCACCCCTAGATTGCACAATCCCTCAAGTGATATTAGGTCCTTCTGACGAGGAGTATATGCCACAAATGCTACTCACACAAACCATTTCGGGGTGGTTTCATGATCTTATAAACGGTGAGGTTATCCACACGATTCGGGTGGTTGATGCTAGGTAGATTCCTATTCGGACCATGGGTCACATTACTAGATGCATGGATTATATACACTTCCCATGTTAAATTCTCGAATGCAATCTCAATTTGACACAAGTCTGGGATACCACTCGCTCTTATCGCCGACCTAATTAGACATTTTTTCCTTACGTGTATTTCGCTCACGGGTACTAGAGTTGATGGTGCGTAGAGAGTTGGTTGGGGTTTTGATATTAGATGATATCAATTTTTATGTATTTCAAAACTTGAGTTGTATCTCCTTTTGTTAAATTTTAATTAAAATGGATTCCAAGATAATTGTTGGTCAAGGTATATAAAGTATTCCGCCCGCCTTACTTCTTGTTTTATTGGTTATAATAAAGGTCTTGAGTCGAGGTTGGTTCGGCTTAGAACCCAAGTAG